>JAECUM010044496.1:0-16979 GCA_016617855.1 Megalonaias nervosa | reverse complement strand
TGGGACATCATGCTACATGTCTGCGGCATGATGCCCCAGTGCTAGACATCACTATAAACTGCCACACTGCAGACATCGTAGTGATATGACTGAAAAATTGTTAAAGCTACGTTAAAAATCATAATCACATCACATAATCACATCACGAATAAGCGGAGTCGTTGCTGTGAGAAATGATTGGGGTCTAGAGATGCGAGGGTGGTCAACAGACTCCTCCTAAATCTACCATTTTGAAGCGCACATACCGTTTTGAAGTGTATATATAGTTTCTTATGATGACGAAACAGTGTTTCTATTGATCATTATGTTAACCACGACGATGATAGTGATTAAGGTTACATTTAAAAATATATCGCTTAGAATTTCTTACAAATATATTTTCTAAGATGTTTTATACCTTTTATAGATAAAATTTATAGACTTTAAAACTCATTAATGGTACAGGCAAAAACAATAGTTTCTCTCCCTCAAAAGTACTTATACAGGATTTTAATATATTTAAAGCAGAAAAGACACGTACGCATTCAGGTATGTATGCATAAAGACATTTTTGTTGCACAAATATTAAACTTATTTTTCTTCATACGCAGTGCACAACAAGAAACCAATCAGGCGAGCAGATATTTCTCATTTCTATAGAATTATTTACAAATTCATTAAGTTAATATATTTACGAAGTAAATGCGGAGACAAAGTTCATATTATGCCAAAATGGGGTATGTACGATAGAAGCTTAGTCAGCAATTTCTACCAATACTTAATTCCAGAAGTAAACTAGCAAAACCAAAAATGACATTTATCTTCATTTTGATAGGATGTGAAATTTTGCCCCAATTTCGATGAATATTTTGAAATGTTTCATACTCATTTTCAAGTTTATATGAACCACATCTAAACTCTGTCAGGATCAGCGGTAGTTTTCAAGTGGAAAATAATATGCATATATATTTTCAGAAATATACTAACATTAGTTTTTGATGCAGTTTATTTTAAAGCGTTTGAATTTAGTACAAGTTACTATGCTTAATGTAAGATTGATCCGAGAACTGAAATGATAAAAGCGAGGTTTACACTTCGCTGATTGAAAGTGAAGTAATGGAATGACTGCATGGGAGCGGTTTCAGAATGCCATTGGCACACTTGGCAATCCAGTAGCTATGCGTTTGAAAATGTTCTTTTTTCCGATTTAGTTTTCAAAAGAGAAAAAGGTTAAATGATTATGGTAGTGTTTTTCTTTTCTTTATAATACATATACTATGTACTATTACCCTGTCGCCGTATGTGTTTTTGTTATAATACAATCTTCATTCAAGACAACAAGCTGACCTTCGTAAAGGAAAAATACATATATACAACAAATGCCACATTTACCAATTCCTATAGGTTTTGAGCCAAAGAGGTATCGCAAGTTTGATATCTTTGTGTTAAGCTACTTGCACTTGAAATTCAAAATAGTATTACTTCTCCCTGAAACGAGTTTCCTCCATCAATAAGACCTGTATTAGGAATGTGTTCATTTGACGTTCTCGACAAGGAAATATGTCAGCTTTTCACGCAAAGTTCTTGTCTCAGTTATGGGCGAAATTTAAGCTTGATAAGTGGATATAATTTACCATTCAGCCTTTTGATTTAGTATAGACTGGCTTCGTAGCCGTCTGCGTTAGTATAATGGACGTTTCAGTCATTCATGAGCGCAAAGACTCAATATGTTTGTAAAGTTTAGTTAATGCTACACAATGTAACTGGAGAATAATTTTTCTTTTTCCCCCAACGGTAAAATGAACATAATTATACAACCCGTCATTGATGGATGGTCCAAAACTAGTTTTTACATAATGGGCAGTTTATAAACATACCTCTGATTGGTTTGTTTGTTGTTTCTTAGTTTTGTTTGGGTCGTTTGTTTTGTGGGGTGTTTTTTAAAATTTCTAATCGAGTTGTTAGTGTTGATAGAGAAAATAACTATTACTTCACTTACTCGCTCAGAAAAAGTGAGCTGATCTTGCACAAGTTTTATATTTTGACGTATATTTGTTTCTGAAACTACCTCCACCTTAAGGGAAATGTTGAGATTCTGCCATGGTTGTGTGTCTTGATAAAGATCCACATAAAACCAACAGACTTAAGATCACCGATAAATCATTTGACTTGTATTTCTTTTTTAAATTACACAAACCCTTGTGTAGATCTAGTCAATCGTTCTTTATTTGCGTTAAATTTGAAATAGATTTTTGCCTTTCACGCAAAATTATGTCACCATTCTAAGGCTTGACTACTAATCGTACCCGAGGGACATCATCAGATTCGTCGCGGAATTTGACACGGTTTTAATCACCGGGTCACTGACGCGTGATCAATCATTGCATGGATTTTGATTCTGAAAAGTCGATTGAATTTTATAAGGCTTACCGTGTGGGAAAGAAAAAAAAGTGAAAGTTTACATAAGGAATTTTTACCACTTTGTAATAATGAAAATATTATTTTCTGTTTAGTGCTCCTGCTTTCCGCACAACATGATATACAATGTAGGATACAGAAGATCTTTAAGTGACTTTTTCGGCATGATCGTAAAAGCAAACAAAGCATACAATGTCCTGCTCTAAATGACTGAGCGTCTGAACTTCTTTTCATTAGCTTATACATTCTTGATATATAACACGTACTTTTGTCTAAGTTGCCCATCGTTTCGTTATATACAACATGGTTATTGTCTAATTTTTAACATAGGTAAAAATCCATCATGTACAAACCTTATTTAGGTAACCCAACAATGTCTTGTGATTTTGCTCAATCCACTAAATCAAGTCGAATTAAAAAGGCGCAGAAGTTTAGCAAAACTGAAAATGAACATGACAAGGAACTTGCAACATTCACCTAAACGGTTTTGCATGTGCATGCATGGAGTACAAACGAAATCAAACCGTTAAAAATGTGTTCGACTTAATTTATACAACGTGCATTTCGCGGACAAAATCATTATTTGAATAAAAACATTTACACAAAAGGTTGAATAGACTATATACATCTGATAATGAAGGTAGTTTAATTTACACGTCATCGTCAGTAGGGTAGCCTTGATTTCATTTGTACAAGTTGGTTTAGTTATGACAAAGGGTAGTTTAATTTGCTTAATATAGGCAACTATACTGGCCTTTTCTTTTCCTCTCACTAAAACGTGTATCATTTTAACTGATAAAATGGATTGAGAGGAGGGGCGGTTTGTAGACCAACCAACTCAAACCATGTGGATCCATACTCAATTACGCGTGCATACTGCTGAGCGTTTCTTAACCTTAGCCTATGCATTC
This sequence comes from Megalonaias nervosa, assembly GCA_016617855.1. Lineage (NCBI taxonomy): Eukaryota > Metazoa > Mollusca > Bivalvia > Unionida > Unionidae > Megalonaias > Megalonaias nervosa. The sequence goes on along the minus strand of JAECUM010044496.1, from coordinate 13,671 downwards.
GACAAGGATATTTGACGAGTATTCCTCATTAATCGAGTGGAATTCACTAGGAACTGAGGTACATAAATACATCCTAGGGCCGGGCCTGACTATATAGACATGCTTAGAGGTACATAAATACTTTAAGCATGTCTAGATAGTCAGGCCCGGCCCTAGGATGTGCGGGGTCCAAGGCAGCATGCAGGGCCCAAGGCAGCAAGCGATGAGCGCGGGGCCTCAAGCAAAAATAAAATTGCATTGCGGAGAAGCGCCGGGCCCAAGGCGGTTGCCTCTTTCGCCTTGCCCTAGGGCCGGGCCTGTAGATAATAAGCACTTTGGTATAAGTATTTTAAAACTGGAAATTTAATTTAAGGATCAATAATTGTTGATAATGTTGTGCATCTCCAGAATCTTTAAGAATATAAAGTTTGTGTGCCACATTTGGCACCAGCATGAGAATAGATATCATATTTTGAAGGATAAATTCTTGTATGTTTGCCTTGTGTAAAAAAAAAAAGATCTCTTTAAATCGTTTGCAACCTATGAATTTGATTTATATACATTTTCGAACAGCTAAAAGAGTTCTAATTTTCTTAGAAGTTCTGAAGTTAATATTCTTATTGAAGAATGTTTTTAGTTATTGATGGAGGTACAAATTAAACAGTGCTGTATTTCCAGTGTTTCTGTCGGCGATATACAATCAAGACGAACATAACATGTGTATACCGGTTCCATACTCGGATGTTACTAATTTATAGGAAGGAAAGCTGTTCCATTGTGCCATAAGCCATTCTGATCAAGTTACTAGCCATATACCTAAAGGTACATTTTTGTAGCATCATTTGCTTCATCACTGTATCGTACGTACGGCTATCTGAGGTACTATGCTTGAGTCAAAAGTGTTAGAAGAACCTAAAGCCTCCGTTATTGTTACTGTATCTGTCGCCTCAGCTGGGTCGAGACTACTTTTGCAAAACGTAGTCATGACAGCCACCTAATAACCTTGAACATACTAAAATCTGAACTATGACGATGTATTTATTTATTTATTTAGTGATCATTTTTTATTTTTAGCACAGTTGTTTCTAATAATTGCATTGTTATCACTGGCTACGTATTACAAGCTAGTTTCGCCATTACCCAAATGTTAATTGTTGTCTTCTCCTTTCAGATGGAGAGACATGGATCGGGAAAGGTTACAATTTTCTGCCTTACTGGTGTCAAGAAAAATGACACAGAACCAGTGTCACAAAAGCACGTGCACTTTATAGAAAGAGAACTCCAAACGTTTACAGAAACAAAGCAAATCCGTGAGCCCTTTTTGGAATGTGCTCCACACGAAGACCTAAATGTGTCATCCTCTTCCTTTCTGGATAACACCAAAGAAAAGAATCGCGTTCGACCGAATCTGAAGAAAATCTTAAATATATGGAAATCGTGGAGTCGTAAAAGTAAGTCTGCATCTCACCTCCGACGACCCGATCAAGTGAGGGTTGACCAGCGTTGTAAGTCGGAAACTGATCTGACGGAAAACTTGTACGAGTTAGAGGGTTGCCATAACGACTATTTAAAGCATGCATACGACCAGCCCCACCAGTCAGATCGAAATAACGATAATATTGAATTCATGAGACCAATCAATCACAATGGAAAAACTGTACAGGAAAACATCAACCCTAATCCAGACGTGAGAAGTCTAAGAGAAGGAATTCTGAAAGAAAGCAGTGCGGTGATTTTGAATAGAACACATGTAGCCACACATCCATCAAACCCAAATCCGCAATCTTCGCATGAATCCGGACCATCGTCAGGTTGGAAAGGCTTTGACGTAACAAGAAAAAATGAAATCAGGGATATAAGACATGGAAGCAAGTTGACAGAAGTGAAGAAGCTGTCTCCAAAGGCTATAATGCTACGCGGAATTCTGAATAGAATTCGCACAGCCGGATCCAAAAATGTGATTGAAACGACCGCAGCGGAGCAGCAACGAGAAAACAGTGACGGTAACATTGACAAACGGGAACAGGAACCGGAAACTGATGATGATCTTGCCGAATTCTTGTCTGGGGTTGATGCACACGGTCTGGAGCAGTTTTTCTCATTTTGCGATAAAATTCTTTTAACAGAAAGCAGGCGTTATTCATGCATGACTGCAAGCAAATTTGCAGCCAAGCGGAAAAAGGATATTGATATGAGTCATAAACAGGGAAATGCAACTGTCCAAGGATTGACATCGGTCAATTTAAATTCCAAAACCTCAACAAAGCCTAATAGAGAGTTTGTGACAAAGAATCCGAAACCCCAACTTTCCTCATCAATCTTGTCTACGGATGAGTCTAGCTTAGAATTCGAGGCCCCATTTTCCTCTACTCCGGTTATCGCTGAGTCGTTTCGAGGACGGCTGTATAATCCCCATATATCCAGTATATTTATTGACCCCGACACGACAGACACTGAACATAATGATATGGGTCAAAGTTTCGATGTTCAACCAACGAGCGCGTGCATTGATCTGAGCACAAGTGAGTTCTGGAGAAGCGATTATGTACTACTACCGAATACGAACTGTAGGGATTATATCCCAAAGATTTCAAAATGCGACAGAAAGTCGGTAAATACTGTTGGAAAGACCGACATTGCTTTTAGCAAGCCGAGTCAAATTCGAAGACAGACGAAAGATTTCGTCAGGAGTTCTACAAGTGTTCATAATTCAATGGATGTAAGAATCGAACAGAAGCGAAATTCATATAACGACTCAAGGACGACTTGTGACGTCAGTCAGCGCTCCACGGACGAAGAGGGACGTCGACCAGTGAGTGGCGTATTCCCCGCAATGAAACTCGGAGAAAATAATGATGAACGCTGTAAAGATTGGGACTACTTGCAGTACCTAATCCATGACAGTGATTCTGGGTGTGGACATTCTATGAATTCAGAATCCGTATTTCTTGGAAATATTTGATCACGTCTGGACCAGTGACATATTAGTCGAGAGATCGAGAAAGATAAAGTCATAAGCCTTTCATTTACATACAATGGTAGCCCATTTCAAGCCCCAAATTTCGTCTGAGTTTTTTTCAGGTCAGAGTAAAGTAATATTATTTTCATCGGCATATATGTGTATGTTGTAACATTAGCAATGGTACAATTCGAAGAACAAACTGACGTGAAATTATGGAGTTTTTATTTTCCTGATTTTAAGCGAATTATCATCAAAATGTACATCAGGTTAAATATCATCCAATGTATAGTGTAAAAACCATTTTTACTGATTTTTTTCCAAGGTATATTTGAACATTAATGCCATGCGGATATACTAAATTAGGATTTGTATTTGATGGCTGTATTCAAATTCATTTATAAATTATTATCTTATCAAGTGTAAAACCATGATAATTTTTAAAAGTTAAGTTTTGCTAATTTATGAAGAATGATCATTCCATTGCTTCAAAATCAATTTAAGTGTTTGTGACTGACTTGTAGTTGCATTTAGGATTGCATCACAACGTCAAGATCAGTTGCACTTAATTTTTCATAAATGTTGACGCCATACCTTATAGTACATTTCGAGATATTTATAATTTTGCAATGAAGTTAATACAGATGTTTATTCATGTCTTTGGCTCCGCCTACCTAATTTTTTTCCCCTTGAATTCTCTTCACAAACTATATTTCAGTGCTTTACAAGAGAGATAACTCTTCGAAGGAAAACATTTTTGCATTTGTCAACATACAACATTGTCTAAAAAAAGTTACATCCTCTGTCTCCTTGCTGTTACTTACAACGTACAGAACTACACCGTAACTGTACTTAGTAGGTCCCAAACATCCATAACAAGAGGCACGTGGAACTGAAATTCAATCAGATCAGATTCATATAAAGGCTCAACCAGTACTTACACAGGTCAAAGATCGGCCTTTATATTCATGAGGTCCAATGTGAACATTGAATTAAACTGGAAGTAAATGTTACTTTAGATTAATTCTATACCTAATTGTCTCCTGGTCATATAAATTCTATATCTAATTGTATAATGGTCATATTAATTGACCTAATTGTATAATGGTCATAAAAAGTCTTACTTAATTGTATACAAGTCATGTAAAGTCTATACCTTGCATAAAGTGTATACCTAATTGTATATTGGTATATAAAGTATAATGTGATATAAATCTGAACCTAACTGTTCACTGGTCATTTAAAGTCTATACCTAATTATACACTGGTCTTATAAAATCTATATCTAATTGTACACTGGTCTTATAAAATATATACCTTGTAAAAGTCTAAACCTAACTGTACACTGGCCATGTAAAGCCTATATCTAATTGTACACTGGTCTTATGAATCTATAACTAAGTGTAAACTGGTCTTGTAAAATCTATACGTAATTGTACACTGGTCTTATAAAATCTAGACCTAATTGTCAACTGGTCTTATAAAATCTATACCTAATTGTACACTGGTCTTATAAAATCTATACCTAAATGTACACTGGTCTTATAAAATTTATACCTAATTGTACACTGGTCTTATAAAATCTATACCTAAATGTACAGTGGTCGTACAAAATCTATACCGAATTGTACACTAGCCATATAAAGTCAATACCTAATTTTAGATTGGTCGTGTAAAGCCTATACCTAATTGTACACAGGTTTTATAAAATCTATACCTAATTGTACACATGCCAGATTAGGTTTATACCTGACTGTAGACTGGTTATATAAAATCGTAAAATGTATAGTACGATATCATGCAAGATCAAAACGGTGGGTTCTGTACAGCTCGATGATGTTCAGTAAACACAGAGATTAAAAGAAATTCAACTATTTTCTCATACATTCAAGAACAAACCGACTTAACACCGTAGCTGTTAAAATTCTAATGGAAACGAGGAATATCATTCATTTATTCATTTGTTGACCCAATGAATCAATATTTATTATTTCTGCTTGATTTTTCTGACCTTCTTTATCCAACACACACACACACACACACACACACACACACACACACACACAAAGATGTCATTTTCTCGATAATACAAATGAATTTTTCTTGTCTCATAAATGCTTGATATATAATGGCAGAAAATATAAAATAAAAAGTATTGTGTTGCCATACAGTTTAATATATAAAAATATGAAGTTGATTCCAGCTACATTTAAAAATCCCCACTGAAAAACAAAGAATGTTGAAGACTGCAAGCTTCCAACAAAATGTACCTAAGTTAGTGGAATCAGTTTATAAGTTTCATACTTACTTTAAATTACGAAAACTGTTGTAAAAATGAGCAATACGTGCTGAATATAAATTTAATCCAGTAAAGAAATGCATGAATCCGAAAATATTTAATATTCTGCAACACTTTTTGTGTTTCACCAAATCATTACGGGAGTTATATCAAAGGCAAAAGAAAACAAAGGAGCAATCGATCGGAAAACAAAAAACAATATAGATGATATCATGTATTCAAAGTTGTTTGACGAGAAGGATTCAGAATTTCGGACGATGGCTTTTAGTACCGTAAGAAAGAAATGGACATGAATGATTATGATAGAAATCATTATACAGGAAAATAAAAACAGCCTGTCTGTGGGTGGTCTTGGTACAGGGTAAGGTTGCAGAATAGCCTAGTTGTGGGAGGTCTTGGTACAGAGTAAGACTGCTGAACAGCCTGGCTGTGGGTGGTTTTGGTATAGGGTAAGGTTGCAGAACAGCCTGGCTGTGGGTGGTCTTAGTACAGGGTAAGGTTGCTGAACAGCCTGGCTGTGAGTGGTCTTGGTACAGAGTAAGGTTGCAGAACAGCCTGGCTGTGGGTTGTCTTGGTACAGGGTAAGGTTGCTGAACAGCCTGGCTGTGGGTGGTCTTGGTACAGGGTAAGGTTGCTGAACAGTCCGGCTGTGGGTGGTCTTGGTACAGGGTAAGGTTGCTGAACAGCCTGGCTGTGGGTTGTCTTGGTACAGGGTAAGGTTGCAGAACAGCCTGGCTGTGGGTGGTCTTGGTACAGCATAAGGTTGCAATATTTTGAGGAATGCAAGGCAATACGCTAGAAGCACTTTTTACCAGATAGTGATGATACAAAAATATGAAGCTATTACAATGTTAAATCAGAGTATGAAGTCTTATAACATTTGCCTCATAGGTGCATACTTTGGAAACGGAATAAGCAATACACAGACTCATTCGACTGTATCATATAGTGTTAAAAAGGTAATGGAGCTACTAACTCAGATGAAAGCAGTATGGCAAAGTTTGAGAAATATATAAAAGCTTAAAAGGTGAAAATGGACTACGCTGTTGGCGATGGTGTATTTTTTGCTAACGAATAACGTGGTCGTGATAATGGACAGTGCGCCGGATGCAAGAACAATTTAAAGAAATCCAAAGACTCTTTTAAACTTAAATTAATCCCTATCAACAAGACCAATATGGTGAAGAACAACATTGCAACAAGTTATAAATAATCTGTGACAGTAAGACAAAATATTGTACAAGACAAAGCAAAACAACAAAAGTAAAAATACAAAAAAAGCCCCCAAAACAAACAAACAAAAAACCCCAAAGTAAGTGAAAATTATTTGGAGAAGAAATATAACGATGACGGTCTATCAGGATGAAATAACCTCCACACAGCATATCTACAAATGCCACCGTGTCTTCAGCACACCTTTACATCACGATGCGAAAACATGGGACTACAATACTCAGGTTTGGGTTTGTTTCCCATAGGCGCCGAGTATTCTGCAAAATTAAGGTCATCGACGCTTTTGTAAAGTGATTAGGTATGCACTATAATTGATAACATTGTCCCCAAATTATGGTGAATGCACATATTCCATTGATCGCAACAGATTTATGGTCAGTTAGTTGTTGAATACAATGTGTCAAGAATGTACATTTCTCGTGCCAATCATCTGACACATAATTAACCACGTGCTGCTTGATCTGTACATCTATTTATTTCCAAGTGACAGAAACATAAGTCAGGCTTCGCTTCAGTATTTTGAAATGTCAAACCATTCTCCAAACCATTTGAAAATTGTAGTTCCTAGGAGTAAAGAATAAGGCACGGATTGATTAAATATTTCCCAATAAAAGTTTCTCGCTCGAGTGCTCCTAATCTGACATGTATCGTCTGTTACATGTATTACATTTTTGCCGAAGTTGAGGATCGTCTACAGTTCGCAACAAGGTCAGACGTATTGCTTTACCAGACACACACACCCATTTTACTATATTGCGATCGCGCGCGCGTGCGCGTGTGTGTATGCATGAGAAAGTCTTAAGGAGCGAAAGAAAAATGTCTTGTACGGGAGTCAATCATAAGACCTTTATTACACTACCCAGTCACTCCTACCAACGCGCTAACAAAAACACGAACCCAATCCCGTTCCCCCACCCCAAAAAAAGACGTGGTTTGTGTAACAACTACCAGTATCAACAGTATACATTTGAAAGCGCGTCTTTAATTCCGGTAAAACGTGAATCACAGCTGAGTGCTTCAGAAATTATCCCTTAAATTTAGAGATTCTTCAAAGAGTACCTGGTACTTTAACGTAAATCTTGCTTCAAAGACCGGAAAACCTCCAATAAAATTGAACAAAATGACTATTCTATGATTAAAATTAAAATTACGATCAACATTTTAACATCTTTTAAAAACAAAATTGAGTTCAGTTTTGCAAAACATTGTCTTCATAAGAAAAAACGTCCCAATGTAACATATTTAAAAAAATTTTTCGTGGGATAATTGCTTGAAGATGGAACGCTTCTATTTTAGATCATTATCTGTCCTTGACAATCAATACAATTTTTATAAGGTAAAATTAAGATTAAATATTACGTTAAAGTAAGTGTCTTGGTAGTTGCATTATTCTTTACTGAAACCAGTGTGGAGATCAAGGAATGGCTGCCTGGTCAATCTGGACATTTTGGAGTAAGCAAAAGGGATAGCTGGCGATGATAAAACATTACTGACCTGAATTCAAGTCTTATCTAATAAAATCTGAACTGCACCAATCCTACGATTGATAAGAGCAAGTTATTGTGATAAACACCAGTCAGGTTTACATTGCTTTTTTTATGGTTCTTTGGAAGTATTCATTTTTACGGTTCTTCGTAAGTATTTATTTTTATTATGCATGCCAAAGATGGTTTTAGAAAATCAGAAGCTCTCTCTCTCTCTCTCTCTCTCTCTCTCTCTCTCTCTCTCTCTCTCCGTTGCTTATTTGTTTTTATTTTATAGGAAATTCGTTCCATCTAAAATTTCATGGCAATAGATGGCTGCTCAGAATGCCAATGAACCAGGCATTAGAAGCAATATTTTGTAAGACTTGTCAATGAATGGCTGTAATAACCATGGGTCGGAAAGCAAGGCAGATGTACGTAAGGTATCCCTGTCATAACCATGATTCGGAAATGTTTTCCATATCATCCGTACACTATGCATCCCTGTCAATACGAATGGCGTCATTGCTATTTCAAGTTAGCCGTACCGTAAATATCCCTGTCTTAACCATGATTCAGAAATCTTTTCCAAAGTCAGCCGTACACAAAGTATCCATTTTATTGCAATGGGTTGGAAAGCTTTTTCAAGTCAGCAGTACACAAAGTATCCGTTTTGGTAGCAATGAGTCAGAATGCTATTTCAAGACAGCAGTACACAGAAGTAAAATACGCGATATGATATCAGTCTACATTCGATATATTTCAGCCACGTGTTTTCAAAGCATATATACAGATCGTGTATGAAACTGCGGCATTTAAATGTTTTAATCGTCTGGTTATTTTTCTCGGTATAAAATAATATAAATATAAAGGCATCGGACCCCACATTAAACCCCATATTAGACTTAAAAAAAACCAAAATTGCTCAAGATTTTACCGTAATAAATTATAATTTCAACGAAACGAAACTGTCAGTATATTCACTAGAAATATCTTTCTTCAAAGATGCATGGAACCGAAATTATTTTCGAATTATAAATGGTGACGAGAACAGACCACGACAAAGTGATTGAATGATAGCTATATATACCTAAATAGAGAAAATATTTTGCCTTCAGTTGTTTTAGGTGGCTATTTAGCAAATAGAAGACACGAGTTTCAAAAATTGCAGTGGACAACATAAACAAGATCCAAATAATGTAGTGTCGTTTGATGGTAATGTTCGGTGTGATATATACCCCTTCATGTGACATTAGCCCACCTGTCACATGACCACTAAGAACCATTTGTCGTCTGTCAATGGCTGCGTGTTGTTACTATTATCACCAATCTGGGTCGCAGACAGGACATTTGTCAACTTGGTCCTGCCAAAGCCCGAACGAAAGTTGTCCTTAAATCCATTGTTTTTCGCTTTTGAGATTTATGGAGCTGCAAAACTGAGTTTTGCAATAGATGTAAAATCTTGATTCAGAGCAGACTTTGTGTCTCAATCCTGTCATGGAGGAAAGAATGGAAATTGAAGGGGTTTTGTGAACTGCAAGAAAACATTAATCGAAGGTCAATCATTCGATTAGTAGCAGACTGTATGTCTCACTTTCCCGTGTTTTTAAAAGATTACAAACCACGTCTGATTCGTCAAATTAAATGACGCAGTCATAAAAAGCCAGAAAAGACCACTTCGCAAATCTTTTCATATTCCATTCAAAAGATCAATGTAATCATTTCAAAGGCATTCATTTTTAAACCGCAATTAAACCTGCTCTATTATAATAGAAAGACTAACTGGAGATGCCGGGGAAACAAAAATGCATTAAAATTCACTTGTTTAGTCGTCAGTGCTATGATAATAGCAGTTGTGACCTTTGTAAGAGCCAATGTGTAATTTCGAGTAATATTCAGATAATCATGTATGTATGTATGTATGTATGTATGTATGTATGTATGTATGTATGTATGTATGTTGTAGGGTTTAACGCCATTTTTCAGCACAAGATAGGCTATACATGGCGGCCAGTATAATTGGTGGAGGAAGAACCCTGGAAAACTCCGGGAAGAACCACCGACCCACGAGAAGCTACTGGCAGGCTTTCTCACGTGCCCACGTTAGCCGAGCCTGAGACTCGAACTCACGCAGACAGAGGTGAAATGGCAGTGATCCGTAACGGTGAGCGCTTTAGACCACTTTGCCACTCGGGGCCCTGTATGTATGTATGTATGTATGTATGTATGTATGTATGTATGTATGTATGTATGCAAGCATGCATGTATGCATGAATGCATGTATTTATGTATGTCGATCTATTTATTCGTGGTGGTATGCCAACCACACGATCCAAAGGTCGTGGGTTCTTATCCTTACCAGACAAAACAGGGTCTGCTGTCGCGGTGTCTTCCGTTGTAAGAAACGTTACTCCATCGCCACTCCACGAGATAGGCGTCGGCACGAGATAATCGTCGGTTTGCTGCTGTGCCGCTAAACACATATCAGTTAAATATCTTCTCTTGTATTCTCAGTACGTGTGTCTCAATGTTTTTTATTCTCCAATACATATATTCATACATCTAGGTGCATTAAAAAAACAAAATCAGTTTTTTTTCTTCTTCTAACTTTTGTACAATGACAATACATAAATGCAGAATTTTTATATAAGGCTACTTTATGCACCATAGCAAAATGTTCAAGAAACAAAAAAAAAAAAAAAAAAAAATCTAACAGCTGCCTCGCTTGGCGCTCAGCATTAAGAGGTTAGTGTTAGGACTGGTTGGCCTGGTGTCAGGATAATGTAACTGGGTGGGACATCATGCTACATGTCTCCGGCAAGATGCCCCAGTCCTAGACATCACTGTAAACTGCCACACTGCAGACATCGGAGCAATATGACGGAAAAATTGTTAAAGCTACGTTAAAAATCCAAATCACACACACACACACACACACACACACACACACACGCGCGCGCACGCACGCACGCACACACACACACAAATCTGCAGTAGAGTCATGGATCACCTTACTGCGGTATGTATAACTCATTTTTATTGATTGCACTTATTCACCCTTGTACACGTTTATCGGTCAAAGCATGTCGACATAGCGTTATTGAAAGGGGTAATTCAAACGGGAAGAAAAGGCTGCTTTAAAATAAAAACTAAAAAAGAAACATAAGCCATCTTTCAACTTAATAAATGCCCGTTCATAATAGATTCAGCCACCAAATTTGCAAAGAGATAGTATTTCAATCATACAAGAGTCACAGATTTTCCCTCTTGTTATTATTGTGACTTATTATTCATATAATCCCATAAAAAGTCGAAAGTTCTCAACATGCTAGATTTACCTATTTTTACATGCAACTTAATTTGCGTAAAGAAACGAATTATGAGTACGGTACCTCCAATTAGGACCACTGGTCTAAACTGTTTTCATTAGATATTTAAAATGTTACTTAATTAGAGTAATTATTTTTCGTTAAGCATTAATATGGAGTAATATTCATTGATATAGTTGTTATATGCGCAATTGCATACACAGAATGTGCATAGGCTCGGTCATTTTATATTCCTTAATATTTTTATTATATGTGCATTTGCATATACAGTCAAGTGCATAGACTGGGTCTGTTTATATTCGTTAATATATTTGTTATATATGCATTTGAATACACAGTCAAGTGCATAGACTGGAAGCCCAAAATATGTTTTCTAAGTGGCATTTTCAAGAGAGTAAGTGTCAAAAGGCATACAATTCCTGAAATGGTGTATTTGTGGATGAGACAAAATGAAGTCCGCTCAAGTTGGATGCATATTGAAAGTCTCAGTTCTCCTTTCTAAGAGTTGAATTTTTATTATTATTGTTGTTGTTCTTGAGATTTGGAAATATTTGAGAACCTATTTGCATCATCGTTAAGACTGAGCATTAAAGAACGGAAACCTTAAATTGACTCTAAAATAGAGGTTTGGTAAATATACTAGATCTTGTTATAAATGTTTGACTTTCTGATGCATACCGCAGATAAGTAAAGTGTAACACGTACAAATGAGCTAAAATCGGCGAAATCAGTAATAAAGAAAAAGATCGATGAATAGCTTCCGGCAACTTCGTTTGAAAACCTGATGAGAAACATGGACAGAATGACTATAGTAAGGTTTACTTTAAAGCGCACCTAATTGCGTTATGTGTGGTGGAAACATGGGAGATCAAGTCAAATGTTTAATAACATCAGTCGAAGCGATCCCAACTGTCCGTCCCCCCCCCCCAACGAATCCTAATACAGGTTGTTATGTATATTTAATTTAATTGTTTGTTAGTTTTAATTTTTTTTATTCCTTTACATGCTATTGTAATGTAACTTTGTTTACTGGATTTTACATTGTCCAGACTTGAGTTTAGTTCTGTTTGACCTGACTGAATTTTTTTTATTGATAAACGCCTAATAATAGAAACACTGTATCTAGATTCTGACCTTGATTCAGAACCAGTGACAGTTTTGGTAAGCAACTTTTTTTAAAATTTTTTTATTCTTTCTTAGAGTAAGAATCATTAAGTTAAGTCAAGGACATACCTGGAGTACGTGATATGAAACATGTGTTTATTGTTACAAACTTCTAATTTCTAGAAGATTGACCCTCATCCGGGAATCTGTTTTGCGTCTTAAACTAGTGTATAACTGTTGTCTTTATAAAGATTGTTCAGTCGGGCTTAAAACACTTGAGATGTCAAGTTACATTATGTTGTGACCAGTTTGAGATGAAATTTTATTTCATTGAATTTCAAGTGATACTTTTCCCTGGAAATACCTAAGTGCTCCTACAAAATTATTGGACTTAGACATTCACTAGAATTTATACGGAATTCAAAACTGGAATAATATTTTCTGTGATTCAACAAGAAACTGTTGACAAAACAGTACTTCGAAAACTACAACAGACGTCATCGCCTTCAATTTTGGATTTCATCGAGACTCGAACTCAGATTCATTCAGGACTTTTTAATACTAGGACTTCTATTTTTTAATTCTTGGATTATTTTTGGATTTGATTCATAAAACCGTAAGATCTTTTTTCTTAATTTTTCATTTTGTATTCTAGTGAAATAAATTATTTGTTTAATTTTACAAAGCTAGTTGTCTTCACTCTTTTCTGTTACTTTTTGTAAGAGCCTAGACTCGTAACAGAAAATTGGGCGCTCGTCCGGGATATATGAATTTTGCCTAAAATATTTCAGAAAACGTTGTTTCTTGAAATTTAAATTCCCCTAGTTTCAGATTTTTTTAAATCCCAAGTGTTATTTCACATTTTAGAAATCTTTAATGAAATCAACAGGCTTTTTTTCAATGTCATCAAAAGTGGAGATTTTCTTTCAGATCCTACCAAGGAACAGTTAGACTTTTTGAAAAAAGATGAATTGCTTCAACTTGCCAGAAAATATGATCTTTCTGAGGCAAAAGCTTCTTTAACAAAGCAAGAAATAAAAAACAATTTGGTCCAGTATTTGGTGGAAAAGAGCGTTTTGGATAAAACTGCTTTGGCTTTGATCAGTAAGTCTGTATGAGACTCTGACATAAACATAAAGGAAATAAAATTAAAATACAAGATGGAATGAGAGTTAAGAAAGCTTGAACTTCAGAAAGAAGAAAAACAAATGAGTTATAACTGGGGAAAGAGGAGAGAGAGAGAGAGAGAGAGAGAGAGAGAGAGAGAGAGAGAGAGAGAGAGAGAGAGAGAGAGAGAGAGAGAGA
>JAECUM010044493.1:0-38298 GCA_016617855.1 Megalonaias nervosa | reverse complement strand
ATATATATCAGTAGTAATGTCATGATAGAAAACGCATTGTCTACTCTGCAGCAGTTACAGTGTGTTCTTGAGTTACACATGACTTAATTATTATCACAAATGATATAAGCTCAAGGAGTAAATTTCTGTGAAAATATGACTCCATTGACGGATGTCATCAACAATGAAATCAGAAGATTTATGTAGATCATCGGCGTCGTTAGCGTAAAGTAACTGCACAGTAAAGTACTAAAAACGTTCCCACAGTTGCTGGATCTGACAAATATTTCACAGGAAGACAAATAGTTTCTAAATAATTTTACTGAGATTTTAGCTAGTGTCCTCTAACTGCTCTGTTGATATACTATACGGAGAGTAACTTCTCTCCGTTTCTATTAAAACGAGTTTGTGCCATTTCTATTTACATAATCGGCATGTACCTGTGCACCAGGTCAGTTTTTTTAAGAAAACAGAACTGGATATTTGGGAAGTTCTGGTTCACCCCATAGCCTAAGGTCTATATATGTTCGTGTAATGTCTTTGCTAATGGATCCGGAAGCTGATGTAGCTAAATATTGACAACGAGACCAAGCTTCAACGGTGACAGTATTAAATAATCTCACTCACGGAATTTATATAGGATTTCAAAAGATGTATAATATATATGTTATGAAAAGTTTGTTGTTATCATAACCTTCTTCTCATTCCCTGCCATGAGAAGGGATTTACTCGTAACTTTAAGAGATGTCTTTGCCCTTGACCAGACAGAGAGAGAGAGAAGAAAGTTCGGGCTCTCTTAAAGATGAAGATGTCACTCATAACGGTGTAGATACGGCTACATTCTTTTAGGGACCTTGGCAATGCGGAGGTACGGAATCGCTGTAAGAAAGATAGACGAAGCCTTCTGATTCTTGGGCGGAACGGACTTTATTTAAATAATTGATATATATAGATATATAATGCTACATTCTAGAGATACACCTTATAAAGCCTTTATATTAATACATACATGAAATACATATAAAATTATACTTTTCCTTCGAGCTTACCAACTTTATACATTTGTGTAATTTCTGCATTTTAGAATATAATACAGATAATTAGATCTCGACTAAATTCATGATAGCCAAAGAGTATAAAATTCAATAGTTGCGATTAATGCAACAATCATTTTGAAGAAATATATTTTACCAAATTTAAAATAGAATACTAATTTGGAATAGATTACTAACATTATTCTTTGTTACTTAAAGAATATTTTATTCCCAAATTAAATCTCGACATGAAGTTGGTAGCGAATTTGTCTTTTTTTAAATAATGATTACCACAAATACAAATGAACATAAATTCTTAAAAACAATTAAACATTCTATTACATTATAATATAAAATAAAAAGAACTCACAGAATGTTGCAAAACTATGAAGTTTACCAGTTGAAATCTCTAACATTAAAAGTTCTTATTCTTTAAAGAAATTTACGAACACAACAATTCTTACCTGTAAGAAAGATAGACGAAGCCTTCTGATTCTTGGACGGATCGGACTGATTAACACTGGCTGCACTTCGCTATTTATACTGATTTGAACATGCTCCTGTCCAAATTTGGTAAAGTGTTTGGGCCTGTGTGCGTCCGTCTCGAATCAGAAAGAGGCTCCTGTCTATTTCTAATGGAAGCGAGTGTCCGCTTACGTCAAAATGTGCCTCATCAGCATTTATTCATTTCAGGGAAACGGCTGAATCATGCAGCTTACTCAGTCAGAAAAAATGTTAAGAATCTGGCCACGAAGTACTGACACAATGTAGGAATACTAGTTTTGCTGACTTGGCATTCAGAAACAAATGTATAATACGGGAGGGGGGATTTCCATTTGTTTGTAGTGGCGCAATCTTTATTAAAACAGTATATAGTTGTAATAGGAAAATAAATAAAGTTAATCTCAATATAGTTTAGTGGAAATTACTTCCAATATAATCCAATGGAAAATTAATCCAATGAAAAATTATTTTTAACACAATTTAGAGACAATTTCAATGTTATTACTTTTACTCAAAAATTCTGACCTAATAATACCCTCCAGTTCATTTGAGCCAAGTCCTCGAGGCTCGAGAGAAATAAATTACTTTCATGAAAAGACGGTAAAAGGTGACAGATCAAAAATACAATGATAGCAGCATTGCTAAAACAGTCGGTAAAGTTATAAAATACAATGGAAAATCATTGCGGTACATTTGGTAGAGTTAAAAAATACAATGAGAAAAACACTGTATAAAAACTAAGAAAAATTGCAATAAGCCTAAAGGTTTTAAAATATTCAAGAAAATTCTACACAATCTACTTCTACGACTAGTCCTGTTAGACTATTATCGCCCTAACAAGAGGATTCTAGACGGTTGCCGCCATAGACATCCTATAAATTAAGGATAATTTTGTGTATATGTACTTTAAGAACTCAAAGGAAACATTAACATTGTTATTATTTTACTGTGTATTGGTGTTGTTTGTAGAAGTGGTTTTAGCATTTTAAGTGCTAAATACGCAGGTATCGCGGACTTCTTAGGAAACATTCGTATCCTACCTGGATAATGAAGTTGGGGTCTATAAGTAGTTGGTTGATCGCGTTCTATGCGGTGCTGAGTGCACCGAGGACACACGCAACTTGGTCTTACCCGTTTTGCCAAATACTCTTCGAGATTATGAGCATCTCGGAATAACTTTTTAAATTTGTGATAAGGAATTTTTGGACTTTGTACTAATGAGAGAGGTAACCCAGCGGCGCGAATATATAATTCGGCTAGACTAGGGTGAGCATGAGTTAGACGTTGGTGAAAGAACCCAAGGACACTAGGAATCACGGCAGAAGAGGGTACAGTACCCGTGAGTAGTCGTGCTAACGCTTCCTCAGTAAAACAGAGGTAATCCGCTATACGAACAACTTGAAATAAGGAGTTTGGGTTATTATACAATGTCGTGCCCTTGTCGATTGATAAAAACAAATATCTAGCTACTGTGATGTCAAACTCATACATACGAACAGAAGATTCTCCATATCTCAATAGCGCTTGTAACATTAGTGAAAGGTCAATCACCTTTTCAAGTACAGGGGATCTCAGAACAATAATATTGTTCGTACTGAAAAATAATGTGACTGACTCTTCCATTCTTTACCCGATGCCTTAGCTGATCCTTTCAAGAATTTCTTGCTTTAGAAATTTAACCAGTAACTGTCTCCCACCGCACGATCCCCCTCAGGTATCTGTCCAATGTTACAGTGCTAGTTTCGACACAGACACAACAGATATAACTTGTGGCTTATTTATTTTCTTTATAGCTTAGTCTATTTATAGAAAAACATAGTTACCCTAACGTAATTAGTAGTCTGTGGGAGTTAGCACACATGTTCCTTATCGGCATTAAATAACCCTACGAAAGATAAATAAAAAAAATATTGTCATTACTGATAAGAACTAAAACATGGACATATATGTGTGTGTGTTTACGGTAAAATAGTGTATGGTGGTAAAGAAGGGTGTGTTTGAGGAGAACATTCCGAAATACTTCCGTCTGAGCGTTGGGGAAACGCAATATCATGGTGTGTCCAGATAACGTGAGCACAGAAGGGCTAGCCAAAAATTGAACGAAGTTTGTATGCAGATACAAGATCAATATGGAACGAGGTTAGCATGGTTAGTTCACAGGTACTGTTTACTTTGGTTAGCTTAAAACCTGTCCATCTGACATGTAATCGTGGTCGAAGATAACCCGTAACATGAAGGTTATCAATCATCGATGGTCCAGTAATGTGCCAATATGAAGGACATAGACTAAGCTGAAGAATATCAACCATTACGCATTGAACTCCCGTAGTAATTTCAGGACGAAGTTTAGTACGCGCATTGGACTGTGAAATCCATTTATAAACTTGGACAAGGGCAATTGTGAACGTCATGATTGAAACTGAAAAGATCAAGTGATCCCAAGTGAGTACGTCAGAAACAGTAGTAAACCAATCAGGAGGAGAAGTCGTAGGCGCAATAGTATACTGGAAGTGAACTGTAGATTGAGCTTTTGTCGCATATGCAAGTAACAGTGCGGTGGACAATGCTCTACAACGCCATATGAGCCAAGCAATTGCCAGGGTATTAAGAATAGACAAGGAGAAACTGACTATAGTCATAATATGTAGGGAATCAGACCAAGAATCCCTGTCAATTGGAATTTCACCACTTAACATTGTTCCTGCCAAAGACGAAAAGATTCGTTGATAGCTTTTGGCACGTGCAGCTAATTTTGTAAGACTTAAATCTATCTCCTTATCTGTAGCGAAAAATTGTGACATTTGGTGCTCATATAGTTTGATTTCGAGTAAAGAAATTGTCAAGGGATTGTCAAAAGATGTATTACCCAGTATGGCTGCTAAGTGCGTAGAGTTACAAAATTGCTGTAGAAGTGCTAAATTTATTGGATGCAGTTGAATAACTTCTTTTGACTTGTCAGAACAAGCAGTAATATGTCTGTCATATGTCATAGATGTAGTAACGACTGCGCAATGACATGAAATGTTCATAATACAAAAACGACAACCTTTAATAACGCGACGTTGATTTTGACATTCAAGTATTATTTCGTCCATGAGATAGATTAATATTTGATTTGAGGAGATATCGAGAATGTGTGGTACAACGCGATTTGTCATAAAACGAAAATTACAGGTCTGATGGATATTATCCTTATCATCCAGAAATAAACTATTGATACATTCAGGCTGAGACAAGGGTTTAAGTGTAGGACGAATATTACAATGTAAAATGTCCTTACCGGTGCATTGGTTTAAGGTTGACGACGTTAGTGTTGTTTAAAATTGATGATCATCAGATACAAGCATTATGTCGGGTAAATCAAGTAGTTGTGTGACGTGTGTTGATGATGCGTTAATTGGGACTGGAAATGATTGAATTCGATACGTCTCGAATGGTCGCTGTCGGGACGAAATTGGAATCCGTAGAGCAATGTATAGGTTGCGATCCTTACGCGTTGCTATAAATGACCCAAACTGATAATAGTAACTTGGATTTCTGGGCGTTATTGAATAACCCGGATAATCGGTAGATATAATCGTCTCGATTTGACTGATTGATTCCGCTAAAACATGAGATGGAATTCGTATAGCAGGTAACTTGCCTGCTGCCAATTCCGCTGTTGCTATCTGTAATTTCTCTAATTCATGCCTAATTTGCTGAGATTCCAGCATTTGAGCGGCAATGACTTCTTCTGATTTCTGATATTGTTGACGTATATTTTCTTCAGTGTCAAGCATCTCTTGTTCTAGTAGCATAAGAGTTTTTGAGTTTCGACCAATAGACGCTAACATGTTATTAAATCGATTGTCGACTTTGAGATATAGGAGGAAAAATCACCTCCATGTCGAGCAAGAGCACCTAAAATTGTATTATTCTGTCTTGTCAGCATATTTATGTGACTTGCTAATGTGGCAACGTCTCCCGTTGTAGCCAGACCAAATAGGTGTTAACCTTTTTCACCAATGAAGGTCAAAATTGCTCGTTTTGACACATTTGAAGGTTGAAAAACACCTTCCGGTATTAACTCATTAATCAATGAGATTGTTGTGTTAAACTGTGTATTCATTGCAAGACGTATTGCATTTAATTGTTGGAGAAGGGAATTTTTGTAGCTACATTTTACATCTTTAACACAATACTCTATAGGCTCAACTGAAATGTTCTCTGGAAGCTGTATTTGAAAAGTGTGGATCCACTTATCGGGTGAACATTATACTGGTGAGAGAGACTAGAAGATAACTCCATAGTTCAGTATTTGCTCATCCACTGCAGACCCTGGATTCAGAGTCAGGAGAAGCAGTACTACGACCCAAATCCACATTCTACCCATACCGTAAAGAAAAAAGAAAGAAGTTTGAGAGCTTTGCCGGCAAGAGAAGAAAAAAGAAGTAGAAGACATGAGGAGTTGATGGAATGGCAGAAAGGACTAGAATTATCTCTCCCATTTACGAAGGAATTTCCTTCTGAATTTCGTATTGAATTCAATGACGAAATATTCGACCTAGTCGTTTACGACGTGTATTCGATTGTGTGCGTGCTCTGTGAAATGCTTCTTTTAATGCTGGAGAAACATTCTCCGTTGGTTGCCATGATGGCGTGGATCCATCGGTCCACTTTACCAAGTAATGTCTCTTCCCAGAAATCCATTTGGTTTTCAAAAGTTTGTCAACTGAGTACCATTCTGTACTATTGTCAGTCGGTGCGTGACCATTGCTCGTTTGATCATGTGGTGCCTGAGTCGGTCGAGTGACTGTGTTGGCTGCATCCGGTGTCGGAGGTCGATAATCCCTAGGATCTTTATAATGCATAAGTGATTGCGGTAAAAATCTTATGAGCTTGTAAGACTTCCTTAATTTTGTTAACCGTATCTACCAAATCGTGCACGAATTTCAACGCAATTCGGCCCTCGATAAACATTGGAGTTGTAATTTTCTGTAATTTTCATTGACGCTCACGATTTTATAAGAGAAACTACACGGCACGTGCTGCTGATATGGGACCGTGTTGGCGGCGGAAACAACTCTTTTTGCCCGCGTTGTTTTTCGCTAGTATGATTAGCGCTTCGAAATCAGTGTACACTGCAAAAGGAATTTTGGCCGTGCAATGGAAATTTGTGAACATGATTTTTTCCGTTGTCTCTTTTGGCGGTTTCATTGCCATGACGACAACGCAATCGAAGCCCTGATTTTTAAGTTTATCCTGCGTTGTGAAACCTACCAAACATTTGTTTGGCAGAAAAACATCGCACATTTCATTTTGGATACCTGTCCCCTCATAATCCTGGAAAAATGTTTGATCTAGCAATAATGTCCATCATGATCGTTGTGACCGTTGTAGTCACCATGGTCACTATGGCCTGCAACGTATAAGAGATCAACACAGGTTTGTTCGTCGCTGCTCGCAGACAATTTGAGTCGATAAACACCGGTACCATCTTCAAAACCTAATAAGTTAATGCCGATGCGATGTTGTTTTTCAAATTTGGGAATATCGATGATTGGTACCGGAAACAAAATTCCCCAAAAAAAGATCCAGAGCGTTTTGGTATGGCTTGTAACGACTAACCCGGTATGGGTTTTCTTCCTGTAGGATAAAGCGCGGATAATACCACCCAAATGAAACATTTGTTATCGTTATTTGTAATGTAGATATAGCCCTGTTTTTTCTCTATTTTGTCTGGCAGCGATAACCACGAACTTGCCCTGAGCGGATTGTACTTCGACGTGTTGACGATTAATGCGGTCACACCTACGAACATCCAGCCAGAGCCGTGACGCTGAATCTGTCGACATCGTCTGCTACCTTTATCTAAATCGAGCTGATATCAATGTCTAATGCGTCAAAAAGAGCACTTTGCCGTCTGGTAAAACGAGATTTTTTTTTGTCGTCGTCCTCGAACGGTATAATGTTGACCTCATCATCGCAGTCATACTCCTCCTGTGCTGGTCAGGTAAAAATCACATCGGCGTTCACGTTATATTTCATGATTCGATTCTTTATGATTTGCGAACTCAACACGCGTCGTATGCAATGCTCTGACAAGTCATCGATGTCGTCTATTGACACAGGATTGTCAAACTTCACTTGATAATTTTTGTCGAAACCTGCAAAGGTCTGTGCTCTTCTCCTAAACTCCATTGTGTAGATATACACACTGTTTCTTTAATTGAACGTTCAATATTAGTATAAAAATGGATCAAATGCACGCGTCTGTCCTGAAGCGTTTTGATGAGACTGGCGATCGTGAATAAAGATTTGAGTTATATTCCAGGGATGATCTTTCAGAGAAAGACCCAGGCGCGTACGAGGAAACCCAGCGGAGGAGATGCTAGCACCATCAAACGCCGACACAAAAATATAATCAGAAATACAACATCCAAAATAAGCTAAAGCGTTTTAATCTGTCAGCACCACAACTGGAGCAACTTTGCCAATTACTCAACATGGTCACGGGCACACCGCTTCGAGGTAGGATGTCTTTTATTAAACTTGATTACTTGTTCATGCTTATTTATGAGGTGATGGGCTGCTAGAACAGGCCGCGTAATGCAAGTCCGTCTCTGTCAAAGTAGTGTCAGCGGCATACGATAGAATTATATCTGCTGCGTTGACGCGGGTGTCGCCAGCGACGTCAGCGCCGCCGCCAGGATTCACGAGTTGAATTTGTCAGGATAACCAAACTATTTGACGAGAGACATTCTGACTTTAGTCGAAATGTTTTCCTAGACCCTAAAAATATCCTGGTTGGTTTCTTGTTACTCCTGCTCGTAAAAAGAACTTTCGATGGGCTCACCTGCTGAATCTTTAAGTGTGTATGTGAACGGTATCGTCTTTTTAATGTTATCCACTACAAATCCTCCTTCGTCCAGTTAGTAGTTAATCCTTTCTCAAACGTGCTTTTCTGCCTGCAGATTCTCTCGCGGTGGCCCACCTTAAATTATTGCCTAAGAAAATAACGAGTCTGTCACTTAGTGTTATGTCCTCTAATGCCCACTTCCGTGGGCGTAATTTTAATATTGCCGTGCCTCGAGTGATTGTACTGGCTCACGATCTCCGATAAAAATCTAAATATGGATTAGTGTTATCATTAGTAAATCTCTTCCACATGCGGTTTTTAGAGTCTTATTAATCCGCTCAAAGACAACAGCCTTGACCTTATTTTGCGTGCTGTACAAGACAAAATTATTTTCTTGAAGCCAATGTGAGGAGGTTTTGTTGTAAAATTAGCTGCCGTGATCAACTCACAATTTTTGGGTGATCTGCTGCTGTGTACAATGCTGTTCAGCTGATTTAATGATAGAATTTCAGTTTTTATTTCTAGCGGGACTATCCAAGAGTATTTGCTAAATACATCAATGACGGAAAACAGATACTTGAAATTATCTTTGTGCGAGCTGTAATCTTTCATGCCCGTCAAATCTGCAGAGCAGATATAATAGACCGTCAAATCAATGACCTTACGACGCGGAAAAGTTTACGCACAGGTTTTTCCAGCACTTTCGCCAGTTGTGCACCAGGTTTTAATGTACTGGCGCCAACACCTAACTTATGTTTGGCACATATATTACGACAATGTAGTTTAATTACTTGTGTGTTAAAATTTGAATTCGTTTTATTTCATTTTTGTATCATTATATTTTATTGTGATGATTTTCACGGGATCTGATATTTTTGAAAGAAATATCGTGTTTAATTAGAACGCAGTACAGCTCTCGATTTTCGTAAGCATTATTTTTAGCTTGCCGACTTGGTAAACATCCGACGAAAACGATTGGTTGTTGCCAAGGTCATTTTCTAACATACTTTTCACTGCGATGTTAAGATGATGAAATGACCACGCGTTCTTCATGCGCTCCTGAAATGACGTCTTAGTTCGGTTTAAAAACACTTAGATCCCTGTGAAATGGCAGAGTTGTTTGTTTATACCTTGAAGAAGAAGGTATATTTTTCTTGTGCTGGAATTAGTTGTTCATTTTCACATCTGTAGAGCTGGAGATGTGTTTCATTATAGATGACAGCTATAGAAGTTCATCTACTTTTTAGAAAATAATAATTTATTCCCTGGAGAACTACACAAGTGG
Organism: Megalonaias nervosa; assembly: GCA_016617855.1. Taxonomy (NCBI): domain Eukaryota; kingdom Metazoa; phylum Mollusca; class Bivalvia; order Unionida; family Unionidae; genus Megalonaias; species Megalonaias nervosa. The sequence goes on along the minus strand of JAECUM010044493.1, from coordinate 28,658 downwards.
TTTAGGACAAGGACATTCAGTGGAAATTCATTCTAATTGGAACAGTACGAATCTGTGAATTTCAACGTGAAATTCTGGACATTTGTGTATAGCCTTCATCTGATGTCATTATACACCATCTTGGAACCACGCTGAGATTCAAATTAGATTCAGTTAGAACTTTTTATTAATAGGAATTGTATATTTTCACAATTCTAGGTTAAATATTTTTATTTTCTTCGCAAACCGTAAGTTCTATTTCATATTTTCACCTTTTCACAGTGTTTTCTAGGGAAATAAATTATTTTTGTTAAAACTTACAAAGCTTGTTGTCTTCACTCTTTTCTTCTGTTAGTTGTGAACGAACCTATATGTAACAAGAGAAAATTGGGTTGTTCGTCCTTGGGATTTATCTATTTGGCTGATATATAAATTTGGTTAAAAATTGAAATTGAAATTCCCCTAGTTTTAAATCCCAAGTTCTATTTCATATTTTACTTGAAATCTTAGTGAAAACAACAGGCTTTCATTCACAATGTCGTTATCAAAAGTGGAGATTTTTCTTTCTAATCCAACTCAGGAGCAGTTGGATAGTCTGAAGAAGGAGGAGTTGCTTGAACTTGCCAGAAAGTACGAACTTTCTGAAGCAAAAAGCTTCCTTGACAAAACAAGAAATTAAAAATATTTTGATTCAGTGTTTGGTAGGGAAGAATATTTTTGACAAAAGTGTTTTGGCATCGGTCAGTAAGTCTGTGACAGACTCTGATATTAAGGTAATGGAACTAAAAATGAAATACAAGATGGAAGCAGAGTTGAGGAAGCTCGAGTTTCAGAAAGATAAAGATAAAGACCAAATGAAATTACAATTTGAAAAGGAGGAGAAAGATAGACAAATGCAAATGGAGTTACAAAAAGGACAAATGAAATTACAATTTGAAAAGGAGGAGAAAGATAGACAAGAAAGAGGGAAAGAAAAACAATAGCAATTTGAAAAGGATGAGAAAGAGAGACAAAAAAAGAGAGAAAGAAAGACAAATGGAGTTACAGAAAGAACAAACACAATTGGAGATTCAAAAAGAGCAAATGCATTTACAGAAAGATAAAGAGGTTAAACAATTACAATTTGACGAGAGGGAGAGAGAGACAGATGTAAACACAAGTAAAAATGAAAGAATTAGAGGTGGCAAGTGAAAAGCACGATTCCACTTCTCATAAATATTCAAAGTTTGACATTGTAGGAAATATTAAATTAGTGCCCCCTTTTAGTGAAAAGGACGTAGAGAAATATTGTATTCATTTTCAAAAAGTTACTGAAAATTTGAAATGGCCAAGGGAGCATTGGACTCAATTATTGCAAAGTGTGCTTTATGGCACGGCCCGAAATATCTATACATCCATGTCAGTACATCAAAGTATTGCATATGATTTAGTTAAGGAATGCACCTTGAAGGTTTTCGAGTTAGTCCCTGAGGCTTATCGGCAAAAATTCAGAAACTATTAACAAAAGCTAGACAATACTTATGTTGAATTTGCTAGAGAAAAAGAACAGTTGTTTAAGAGATGGTGCTTAGCTGAGAAAATTGAACATGATTATGAAAGACTCGAACAACTGGTATTACTTGAAGAGTTCAAGAACTGTGTTCCTAGTGATGTCAAAACTCATCTTGAAGATCATGAGATCAAACCCTTGGAAAATGCTGCTCTTGCTGCTGATAAGTATTCCTTAACTCATATTGTTCCTGTGGTAAGCAAACCTTTCAATCCGCAGTCTACTGGTAGAAGAGTATTTCAGCCCAATACGACTCCTTCTAACACTCAGTCTGGCAAAAATTCTAAAAATCAAGCTTCTGACAGACTTGATTCAAATTTCTTGTCTATTCCTACGAGTGCCTATTGCAAGAAAAAAGGACGCGCCATTTCGGATTGCTTCAAATTGAAATAGAGGCATCAGAATCAAGATAGACCTATCCCAAATGCTCTTATTTCTAAGAGGCCAAGGTCACGGTCATGTATTGAAAACAATACATTTGATGGGTTTGATAAACCCTAGTCTGATGTTATTATGGAGAATTTTGAACCATTCATGTAGAAGGGTTCTATATCACTCTTGGGTGATTTGGTCAATCCTATCCCTATTAAAATTTTAAGGGATACAGGAGCTTCTCAGAGTCTTTTATTGTCAGGTAGTTTGCTTTTTCTGAGAAGTCCTGTTCTAATGAGAGTGTTTTCATGCAGGGAGTAGAGTGCGGCTTTGTTAATGTTCCTCTCCATTCTGTAAAATTGTCATCAGACTTAGCTTCAGGACATGTGACAGTCAGTATAGTGTCTACGTTACCCGTTGAGGGCATTCATTTGGTGCTAGGCAACGAATTAGCTGGAGACAAGGTTGAAGTTAATCCACTTGTAACTGACAAGCCTTCTTTGGATCAGAAAGTTGATCCTGTTGAAAAAGAAATCCCTGACTTATACCCAGCTTATGCAGTTGGAAGAGCTATGGCAAAGAAAACTTTTGAGAATGATTTTGATAAGGAATGTATTCCTTCAGCTGACACATATATTGGTCAGGCTTTTGATGAGGTCACTTTCACTTCTAATTTGGATCAATCAAAAAGTATTGATGATAGTGATCCTCTTTTTAATACACATTCTCTTTATTCTAATCAGGGTGGCAAACGACAATCACTTGTCGTCGAACAGGAAAAAAATCCTGAGATCTCCTGTTTGTTTCCGAGGGCCATTAGTGAAACTGAAGCTACTGAAGTTCCTGTCTGTTACTTCCTTAAAATGGAATTCTTATGAGAATATGGAGACCTTCCGAGGTACCTGCTACCGACGAATGGTCAGTAAACTATCCGATTGTGGTTTCAAAATCTTACAGACAGGAAATATTTAGTTTGGCCCATGAAACTCCTCTGGCTGGTCATTTAGGGATAAATAAAACTTATCACAAGGTCTTGACTCACTTTTATTGGACAAAAATCAAAAGTGATGTTTGCAAATTCTGTAGATCTTGTCATTCTTGTCGAATGGTAGGAAAACCCAATCAGAAGATACCTAAGGCTCATCTAAAACCTATTCCTGCATTTGACGAACCATTTAGTAGAATAATGGTAGATTGTGTTGGTCCCTTACCAATGACTAAGTCAGGCAACCAATATTTGTTGACCATTATGTGTGCGTCAACAAGATTCCCAGAGGCAATTCCTTTGAGGAATACTATAGTAAAAGCTTTGATAAAGCTTTTAGCTCAATTTGGCCTTCTCAAATTTGTCCAATCTGATCAAGGGTCAGATTTTAAGTCTGGAGTCTTCCAGCTACTCAAGCTTCAATTTGATATCCAGCAATTCAAATCAAAAGTGAAACTATGGTTTCACGGAACTTTACTTGAGAGAACATTTGAGTTTTGTAATGGAGTCCATTATCTCTTGCTCATTCTTCAGAATTTTCTTCAAGTAAGATTTTATGGCCCTTACAAAGTAAAGAAGAAAATGAATGAGTTAAATTATAATATTAGTACTCTAATCTAAATTAATTAATGGAGAACTATTATGTTGAAAGAGGTAGCCAGGTAAATTATGTAATTAATTAAGTTGCACCTGTCCCACCAACTGAGGATTTGAGTGAAGGAATTCAGTCGGATTCTACTGATCTTGAAACAACAAATCTTCGGAATTCGGAAGTTATGAAAAATCTGCACCAGAAACTTTCTTATTTACCACAACAAGAAAAAGTGAACTTAAACAATTATTGTCTGAAATGAGCACTTGTTTCCAGATGTACCTACAAAGACAAACAAACTTTTTCATGACGTTGAAATTGGAAATTCAAAACCCATTAAACAACAACCACACAGGATGAACCCTCTCAAACAGGAATACTTGAAAAAGGAAATTCAGTATTTGCTGGAGAATGATTTTATACAGCCCAGTAAGAGCGATTGGAGTTTACCGTGTATACTTGTTCCGAAACCGTATAAAATTTTCTGAATGTGTACTGATTATAAGAAGGTGAACAGTGTGAAAAAAAATTCTTTTCTATTACCAAGAATCGATGACTGTATTGACAAAATTGGAAATGCCAAGTACGTCACCAAATTCGACCTTCTGAAAGGATTTGGGCAAATTCCACTAACGGAAAGGGCAAAAGAAATTTCGGCATTTGTGACTCCAGATAGACTCTCCCAATATAAAGTAATGCCATTCGGGATGAAGGGTTCTCCAAGTACTTTTCAACGCCTTATGAATATGATTACCTCTGGTCTAGGCAATTGTGATGCTTATATTGATGATGTCATCATCTACAACAACACCTAGAAAGAACATCTAGCCACGATTCGGAAATTCTTCGACAGACTCATTGATGCAAATTTGACAATCAATTTATCTAAAAGTGAGTTTTGCCGTGCTTCTGTAACTTTTCTAGGACATATTTTGGGACATGGTCAAAATAAACCTATAGTTGCTAAGGTCATGGCTATCTCTGAATTTCCTGTGCCTGTCAGTAAAAAGCAGCTAATGCGATTTTTGGGTATGGCTGGATACTATCTTAAATTTTGTTCTAATTTTTCTAATATTGTTGAACCTCTGACATACTTGTTGAGAAAGAAAAACAAGTTTCTTTGGACTGAAAAATGTAAAGAGGCTTTTGATAGGTTAAAGGCCATACTTAAAAGTGAACCATTTCTAACAGCTCCAGATTTCAGTCAACCATTTAAACTATCTGTAGTTGCAAGTGATGTTGGGGTTGCAGCAGCATTGATTCAAGATGATAGAAATGGTGTAGAACATCCAGTGTGTCATTTCTCTGAGAAATTAGATAAGCACCAAAGAAATTACTGAACAATCGAGAAGGAATGCTTGGCTTTAATACTGGCATTACAGCATTTTGAAGTTTATATCAGCTCATCTCCTTGTCCGGTTGTTGTGTTTAGTGATCACAATCCCTTTACTTTCATCAACAGGATGAAACATAAAAATCAAAGACTATTAAGGTGGAGTTTATTTTTTTCAAGAATACACTCTTTACATCAGGCACATCAAAGGAAAAGACAATTTAATTGCAGATGCACTTTCCAGTGTATAGAAGTATCATTTTCATACACACTTTGTATAATTCATAAGAGTTTTCTGATGTAATATTTTTTACCTCATGTATGGTTTACATCTGGTAAAAAAGAAAGCTTTATTACAGAAATCTTTCCTTTTATGGGGGAAAGTGTTACGACCATGCAGTTTAATTACTTGTGTGTTAAAATTTGAAATTTTTTTTATTCATTTTTGTATCATTATATTTTATTGTGATGATTTTCACGGGATCTGATATTTTTGAAAGAAATATCGTGTTTAATTAGAACGCAGTACGACTCTCGATTTTCGTAGGCATTATTTTTAGCTTGCCGATTTGGTAACATCCGACGAAAACGATTGGTTGTTGCCAAGGTCATTTTCTAACATACGTTTTACTGCGATGTTAAGATGATGAAATGACCACGCGTTCTTCATGCGCTCCTGAAATGACGTCTTAGTTCGGTTTAAAAACACTTAGATCCCTGTGAAATGGCAGAGTTGTTTGTTTATACCTTGAGAAGAAGGTATATTTTTCTTGTGCTGGAATTAGTTGTTCATTTTTACATCTGCGGAGCTCGAGATGTGTTTTATTATAGATGACAGCTATAGAAGTTCATCTACTTTTTAGAAAATAATAATCTATTCCCTGGAGAACTACACAAGTGGTTTATTACAAAGACATTAAGTGGAAATTCATTCTAAATTGGAACAGTACGAATTGTGGTTCAACGTGAAATTCTGGACATTTGTGTATAAACTTCATCTGACGTCATCATCCACCATCTTGGAACCACGTTGAGATTCAAACTAGATTCATTTAGAACTGTTTATTAGTAGGACTTGTATATTTTCACAATTCTAGGATAAATGTTTTGATTTTCTTCGCAAACCGTAAGTCCTATTTCATATTTTCACCTTTTCACCGTGTTTTCTAGAGAAAAAAATTATTTTTGTTAAAAACTTACAAAGCTTGTTGTCTTCACTCTTTTCTTTTGTTACTTTTGAACGAGCCTATACGTAACAACATATGATCCCACGCATAAGAGCGCGGTCCACTCTCTCTCTCCATATTTTGTTGGTGTTAGCTCCATCAAATCCTTCAGCATGACATTATCGCATTCGGCTTTATTCTCGGGATGAGCAACGTAACAAATATCGTGCTGTATCGTAATGGCATCCACGCCGTTATAATGTTCCTGGCCGATTTCCTTCAGCTGTTTTTCAAGTGGGTTCCACGGCCCGGTATAGTTGTACCCGGGTAATTTCTAGCCGGGTAATTTCTAGGTCTGGGGAAATTAACAATGAGTTTATGGATATCGACAGTGCCGCGATGATTCTACGTTTGTCGGATCTGACACAACCCTACCCCCTACGGGTAGATTTGGTGCCTCCTCGGTTCTGATCCTGTTAATGTCAGTCCTCTTCCTCTTCTTTGTTTATGCCAATCCCCTTCCGATGCCGAGCAGACCTGGAATTATCGACCGAACAAGACCGGCTAATAACGATCCGATAATGCCTCCTTTTTAGCCAATTGAGACGCAAACAATCTGAGAATGAGGCGTGTTTAGCCAACGACGAGGCCTGGCGCTGCGTCAGCATGAATTTATCAGGCCCATTTGATGAAGACTCGCTGAGATTAATCGATATAGGTCTTTTGAGTTTGGCCGTTGTTGCAATGCTTCTTTCTTGCAGTGACGTAAGGGTTACTCCTACTGGCATGTACGGCATGATTTTATATTCCATCAGATGTCATTATTTTGTTGAAAAAGTTTAAGCTTTTCTACGCTTCGGTGTGCAACAGCCAGGGATAGAGGTGATGATTATACTTTTTGTGGTGCAGGTACGTTGCGGGAAATTTCACTGCCCGTTCCTAATACCGCTTCTGGAGTAGCGATTTGTTTCGCTCCTGAAACTGCGAAGAGATCTAGGTGAAGGAAAACCGAAGTAAGCAGTTTTGGTACCAACGTTCTGACGAATGGGACTATCGCGTTGCGATTGTTCCATCATGGGTAACTTTGCTACAACGTCATTTGCGTCGAGTGGTTCGGCGGTCTTTGTTTCCGACGGTGCTCTGTCGTTTTGGCATGTTGTAAAAATGGTTTAGACTTTTTTTGGCAGGCATAGAAGAGCTTAAGCTCTTCCAAACAAAACAATTACGCGATCACATTCACTATTCCTTCGAGCACGTTCAGCGTCAAGAACCGGTCAGACTTCATCAGTGCGTAACAGAGGTAATATTCTTCCCTGCAATAGACGTTACAGTCCACCAAGGCTCTATATCTGCCAGGGAATCTTTCAGTCGTTCGGAGTGCTTAGAGATATAGAAATGGAAAATGCGGTACAACACTGAAAATTCTTGCAACGACATTTGCCTGCCCGTGTCCGTGTCCTGGTACCTTTTCATGGGCTCCATCATCATCATGATGTACCCGCGAGTGTAATTTCTCTTGGCGATTGCCAAATTGCACTCGAGTTCTCGCTCTGGATACCGCCTTGAATTTATGGGGACGTAAGATGGTGAAAAATGTGTTTCCTTCCTCGTTTGCTTCAAGCCGTGCCGCTAATTGAAATGTCACAAACACGTGACGTGGAAACTCGTTTCCCGCATTAGTAGCCACTCTCCATGACATTGTGACCTGCACGGCGACAAATTGCTGCATATAAATCTGATTCTGCTCGAAATACAGTTTGTTTTTGTTAGGTGACTTTAGTCAGCATCGCTTCTAATTCGAGAGCATGGATGATGGACGTCGTGATTTTGGGCATCCACAACGATAACCAGGTAATCGTAAATTGGCTACCTTCAGCTTCAGCCGCCCTGTACATTTACTGTGTATGAAAATACGGCTCGAGAATCAGCATGTGTTTGACACCTCTGAAAACCGTGGTTATATCGCGGCACAAGCCAAACTTTCTACTTAAAAGAAAGCATCATGCAAATTTCTTGGCTGGCATAAGCGAGGAAGCAATCCCGAATTGTAATTACCCGTGCGTGAATGCGCTAACGCGCATGCCTACTACAGCGTTTGCAGTCAGGTCTGGAATCAGATAAAGGTTATCCCCAGCTGCTTCTGATTCATACACAATGGCTTTAGCGGTTTCGATGTCAATTAGCATTGCGCCATCAGCTGGTACCACACCAGTGCGGAATTCTTTAGAGGCTGCAGCACTCGTGTTCTTATCCTTAAACCACTACGTTATCATACCTGACCATGATGACATTGAGGATTGTGCTGGCTTGGTTACCCGTTAATTTCTTCCACGGTCTGATTGTTTACCTGGTACTGCTCCGACTTGAACAGTGACCAGCCGTTATTCTGCAGTGTGATCTGAGTTCCAACGTCATAATATCCAGTAGCTGCCAATGTCTGGATATCTCTACGGACTAAAAAGGCTTTGTGTGGGAACAAATACACACCTTCGTCACGTGAAACGATCTTCCGACTTGTTCTCGCATTGAGATTAGCAATAACCGAGTCCTGGTATTCGACATCCTCGTATTTCGTTCTGGAATCGTCGATGGGCGTATCTTCTTGCAGTTTCAGATAATCGGGTGTGTTTCTCGAGTACATGGTTTATTATACTATGGTGATGCGAATAAAAATAATTATTATCACACCGCGATTAAAAATCACCGGTAATTGCAACACAGAGTGACTTCACCTTAATCGTGTCAGGCCATGTCCCATACGACCGCCAACAGTTCTTACTCCTAGTGATGGGATCGTATTGCCGGCGACTCCATTTTCTTCTCCGGGTCAGATAAAATCTTTTCCGACTGGCGACTGAGTTTCGCCTCGGTTTTTTGAAGGGCGTGCTGGGCCAGTGGTGTCAACGTCGCCAACTGCCATAAAAGTCGCACCTGGCGTCACAGACGCCGCCGGTGCTTTTGACACCCCTGTAATTTTACTCGCGATTTTTAGGCCCACTGCGGTTACAGCGGCAGAGGCAGCTATGATCGCTACGGCTTTTGAAGCCTTGAGAGCAATCTACGCGGTTTAGCGGCAATTCCAGGTAATGCTGTTCGAATTGAAGACGATAACGTGAATAAAACCCACCTATGACTTACAGCACGCTGTGCGTGATCTTCTCATGTTTTATACTTGTAACTGCTACTGGTTTGGAGACGTTCACACATCAGAAACGTTTACGTCTTTCGTCTATATGCGGCTTTACGCCGGAAGATGTTTAAATCTCAGATGCAGATAATTCATGATTCTTTCGTTGTTGTTATCCACGGAGCTTCCGGACTGATCCGTGAGCCATATGGTAAATTCAGACATTGCGTATTTGTTCATGATGAGATAATAAATGAAAGGATTGGGAACGATTTGCATTAATGATCCTGGAGGCACGATAATCAAAGTGGAATAAGCACGTTAAAAGCTTAACCGACGGACGATAACGACCCTTGGGCGATTGAGTAGTTAATCAGTAAATTGTCCACATCCGTAATATTCACAGGAACGTCTCTTTCGGCTTTCTGTGACAACCGTACGAACACTAAAAGTATAGAACCTATCGAATTGGGTGTATAAAATCCGTCTAGAGTTATTCTAGTGCCCAGCGTAGAATATTTCAGCTCAATTTTCACATTGACTGCGGTACGTATATTAGCATTGATCGGCCTGGAAATTTCGGAGGCAATGTCAGTAATGTTATACCCGCCTGGGGATACCGTGATCGTTTGCCGTTGTGCCATCGCTCAATACGACAACTTATTATTGCTCGAGGTGACGTTAGAAAATCTGTTCCAGATCACGGCTAAAGTCAGTGCGATCTCGTACGATGCTTTTTGGTCCAATTGTGTTAGCGGATTGTACCCTATGGTCGAACTTTCCGAACGGGAATTTAATAACAATATGATGTCGTCGAGATAACTTTTTTTGGATGGTGTTTGGTTAACTTTGTTGCAAAGTACAGCACACTTCACCACTGTCAGCTAATTAAATCACTGTAAAAGATTTGGTACTGGTCATTCGTGAGCAGAGTTTGGCTTAGCAGGTGACTTAAAATTTCCACCATCTCGTTATCGATTTTCAGAGGCGATGACCAATTTTAACCGTGCGACAATCTCGTCCGGATTCTGGTGGTATCGAACAGTGTTTCCGGAAACACTGCCGCCGCTAACGGCATTTACGGCATCACCCAGTCCACTGCATTTCTTTTTTCAGTACTGATGCCGTGACTACTCAACGTGGTGTTTACTTTGGTGCGTTATTCATCGATCATTCATTATACGGTTGAAGGTAACAGGATCTTTTAATTTTATCGTAGTTGTGCTCACGGATCGTGATGATCTCATTTGGCAAAAGATTTAATTCCTCTTTTGATTTTTTAGCTTTTCATTTTTTTTTTTCGCGTCGTTGCTGTTGATATAATCCTCTACTTTCTTCTTATCTTGCTTTTCGTTTTTGTAATTTAGCCTCATTTCGATCAGCGACCATATTTTTCTCTTCGAGCCAGGCCAACCTATCCGCAATGTCAGCGTGTTCTACATTAGCATCAATTTTACGCGCACTAAATATGTTTTGTTCCTCATTAGCATCGTCTGCTTTCGTAATAAGCTCATCCTGGTTCGCATCGTGTTTTGTTTAAGCGCCTCGGTGATCGGTTTAAACAGCTCTTGAGGCACATCACCCTGAAACGCTTGCTTGCTTACTTTGTTCTCGATGACCTTCCAACGTAATGCCGTTGGTTGCTCCACAAATTTTATAGCTCGTCCTCGAGCTGACGTTTACAGGTGATTTTCTGAAACGACATGTTGCTATACCGACGAAGGGAGATAAAATTTGACAAAGCCTTTCTCAGGGATCATGTTAATTCCTGGATGTCGTGGCAGTGTTACAGTCCGAGAAATCGTTCGGGATGATGCCGCTGAAGTGGTCTCGCACTATGGAATCGATATGCAAGTCGTCTAGCACGGAAAACAGCACAAAACATCCGGTGTTACGCCGAATGTATTTTGGCACGTCGTAACAAGATTGCTCAGGTAAATGCTGTTCCAAATATTGGCAAATTTAAGTCAATGTGTCTCGGTCGATTTGAATGTAGTCAGACACGATAATTTATGGAGTGGACGGGGGTCTCCGTTTTCGTCTTCGACCGTAACGACCTCTAGATCCTCCACAGGCTGAAGATAGTCCGGCTCGGGGATTGTAAATATGTCACCAGAGTCGCTGCTGGAACTTCTGCTGTCGGTGCCGGCATCACGCAAAGACTCGTCAAACTCCGAAAGCGGTTTTGTTTGTCTCGATGCGAGTTCAGCGTGTAAATCAACACCCGGTCCTAATTCAGTATCTTGTTTAGCAGCAAATTCGTTTTTCCGCGGCCCGTGGGACCCTCGACCATGTAATGACAATTCAGCAGCAAAACAGGATGCTTGTGTTTTGTCGTCTTCGTTTTGGTATCAAAATTAGTGATGTTCATTTTTATATGAATTATGTCCTACACTTCAATCGGCACGTTAATAGGGTCATTTGATGCTCTCGCCCTTGGCGCTGCCGGTGCCTCCCAGGAGGAGCTGAACAAAAATGTCAACTGCATCGGGAACTCTATGCAAGGCGATTTAAGCATGAGTGGCCAAATAATCACTAATTTTTAAGATGTGAGTTATGCGCCATCGGACTCTAATACCGCGCGGTGGACGCACGTAGCACATATAGCTGAGAAAAATTTTCGCTGTCTGGGGGTACCATGGCCGGAAATCTTAACACGGGCGGCTTAATTTTATACAGGCTTCCGGCACCTTCTTCCGGGCAGGCTCTTGGATCTTCCCAGGATGTTTTCTCAGCGGATCTTGAGGTAGATCTCGCCAACAAATACGATAAAGCAGGCTGATCTTTAGCCGGAAATGTTTCCGTGACAGGAACCGTTGAGGTCGAAGGCACGTTTTCCGTTCCTGAAAATGTGCTACGTAACCTAGTAATGTTATTTCCCCCTTCCGGCCCAAGGTGAGTTGGAATGTATAACGGGGGCAGCAACAGCAACAGCATGGTGTATCATTTTGGGACCAGCGACCGGTCCATCTGGATTGACCGTGACGCAGGTGGAAATTACACTCCTCATCACCGTGCAATCAATGGATGAGGAATTCAAGGTTAACGATATATACGCTGACCAGGCAGTGACTGGATTACCCATCAGGTGGCCCATCACGGATAACACCCATTCGATTTCGTATTTTCAATTAAACTCGTTCAGTGCCACTAAATTATCCCTCACCGGAGGCACGATTACGGTAATACCACCACGGACGCAGGGGCAAAACTCAAGATCATCGATTACCCGCCTGCGTCTAACAACGAGGTGGCAACAAAAATGTACGTGGATACACGCAACGTCAGAAACAACACCGGACTCATACCTATACTCGCTATAAATACCGATAACAGATCTGGAACCATCGTCTCGGACTCGTCGGAATTTTCCAATTCTTACAAAGCCGATTTTGCCTTGTCACATCACTTCGTAGCTTCCAGTTCTGGAAATGAGTGGGCCACAGCGGCAATTACTGCCGAGTTTTGGTTTCAGGTGCAATTTCCGGAAGTGGTAACCATCTTTAAATTTCAGTTGCGCCTACGTAGCACTAGAACACAGCGCATCATCACGTCGAGATTAGACGGGATCACGCAAGGAAACACGACAGACGTGGATTATAACGATACATAGCCCATTGGATCAACTCTGCTTGAATTTTATATCACCGGCTGGTACACTAAATACTCCACGATTAAATTTAATGCACTCATGGCATAACCTACCAATCCCATACTCAGCTATATCCAGACTTTTACCTTGGACAAGCTAATATTGATGGCCAAAATCGTCAGGATCGCTATCGAGCTTTACCAGTTTCTGTTCGACGATACCTACATGCAGGTTGCCTTGTACGCGGGAAACCACCAGCATGTGCTCAATCACACCACTGGAAATTATTCCTATATTAATCGCGTGCAAAATCTGTGAAAAACGTCGGTAGAAAAGTCGCATTCAATATTTCATGAGCATGAACTGTTTCTACTTCACATGTCTGTGGGCACATGCGGAAGCAACAAATGTGAGACGTCATCGACAAATATTTTGCCATGTTTAAATTTTGTAACGATCGGTAATCAGCAGGTTTAATAAAAAGTATCGAAAGATTGATTGATGCCATCATCCAGGAATTACATCCGGATGTGGTGGACACCATTGCGAAAACCAGGTATATCAAGCGGAGTAAATTTACGAGTAAAGACGATGACGACGCCCAAGAAAAAGACCACGGCTGCATGGATAAACTCGTGGGTAAAAAGCGATTTCTCGAGAAACAGAATATTGATTCGGTGGATAAGAGAAAATTCCATCTTACCTAGTTAGAGTACGATGGATACCATCGTGGCGGCGATGACGCTGCCAGAAAAACCAAATAACGCTCCAGATGAGGAGATTGTGGCGGATCCTGTTTTTGAACCCAACAAAGCCATGGAAGCGCTACTTTAGATCCGTACGTGGCGGAAGCAGTGTGTAATTACCGGGAGAATTTTCAGCTTGATAAAATTGAACAAGAGCTACGGAGTGTTTTTAAGAGTGTCCTTAGTAAAGGAAATTTTGTTAATCCTCCAGCGGCAACACCGGAGCTGCTGCAGGAAATTAATGAGCGAGAAATATATAGCAGCAAATACTGGAGTTACTGGACTTTCATAGACAGAGGTTTTATGTTTCCAGCAATATAAGCCTTCGAAAACCTTAACCTCACCGTGGAGAAATCCGCTCAGGCTTTCTATCACCATTAAAAATATCATCGCACGAAAGGTTACGATTTATTTCATGTCATGGAAGCACAAAGTTATTTAGACTATATTGACTTGCAGGCGACTCCTGAAATGCTAGATGCTTTTGTCACTAAATCAGCTGACTAAAATAACAAAATAATTTAAACAAGTACCCAGCGTGGACTGTTATGGGGCCCCTACACGACTCCAGGATAAAAGCCTATAAGGTAAATGAGGCCATTAAATTTTTATCAGATCATATGCCTTAACTAGAGATATTATTTCAGAGTTTAGTCGACGCAGAAACATAACATGGGACCAATGATTGATATTAATCACATCGACGAAAACCTTCCACCCGAGGACCAGCGAGAGCTAGAATCGTATTGCCGCTATTTCCACGAGAAAGTCTACGTGTACGAACGTGTGTATAGGCTTTACCGGCGTGTTGTGAGTGTTGCAACAGGGGCAGCCATCGCGGTGACTGCGCCCGGTGTCGTTTCCACGGACACTCAGGCCAGTCCGTTTATGTTAATTTAATCCAGGTGTGGGTTAGCGCTGCAACGATGCTCAAAAGGATGGAGCCCAAATGGGAAACCTAAAGAATAACACCAGGCAGGCATTTCTGATCGGCGTAGCCGTAATCTACGTGGTCGTCGTTCACCCTGAAAAATAAAATTAGACCTATCGCTGAGGGAGCATATTTATACCGGCCAAAGTCGCGCTAATGGAATTTTTTTATCGTAGCGTAGTGAAAAAGCCAGGTGGTGGTGGGCGCATTTACGAAAAACCGCGTTAAGCAATAAGCCCTGAGAAGCAACGGCGAAACCGTTAAACCCTATAACACCTGCGAGTAATAATAATCGTGCAGAGTTCCCACGCGTCTCAACAACGAACATTTAAATTCCTGCAGTAAACTTTTATTTGTCCGTCACGATGTTGCAGTCAGAAGAATAACTATATCCTGTAATAACGTCGTCGATGCAGATATCGTTCCCAACGGTTTAACCGTCAGTAAATGTTCTGTGTAGCGTCGTAACACAGGCTCGAATAAAGATCCCCACAGGCACTGTAACGTCATCGAGACGACTTTACCACCTGGAGTGGAAAATGTCAAGTCACGATTGAATCGATAAAGCCAAAAGGACAGCAGCTCATCACCATTTCCAGCTCAGACACGCTCATTGTAGTCTCCATTAAATTAAACCACTGCAGCGACTTTTCCTTGACTCGGTACCGTGCAGTAAAATCATTGAGCTATTGATGTAAATTCATAATGATTATTGCAATGCTCTTTCTCTAATGTAAGAATGTCCGAGGAAGTGTTCATCACAGATGTGATTCTGCACAACCCGGAGTTGCTTGACGATTCTGCAGCTACGGTGATCATAAATAACGTGCCTGTAACTTTAGAACTCACTGCAACAAAAGCAATAGGCATGGCACGCAAGCAAGTATTGTTAACGCAAGAGCAGCGATAAAAGCTGTTGGATCATGACATTGTTAGAATCACATACGGTTCAAACCTCATAAGGCAGCGTTGTGTGTCGTGCAAAGGAACGGAATTTTTTAAAAGAGTCTTACATTTATCACAATCCTAATTATATTGACATGGACACTATTTCCCTTGCCCTCAACACAGTAGCCCTTGTCAGAGACGATACCAGATGTTCCACTTATATCGTCATCGAAAATCGTAGGGATCTCGAGAATGCTATTGTTAGCCCCTATATTCTATTGTTAGCCCCTATATTCTCAACATTGACATCACTGTGGGATTAACGCTCACAAAGGTGGTAGGCATAGGGACAGACCTTGTTTTACTTACAGCTAAGCAACAAAAAGATTTGCACGACAATGGCACTATCAATATCGTCTACAACAATGACCTCGTCATGAAACACGGCATATCCTGCATCACTCGAGAGGAACTTATAAAACTCATATACATGTTTTCAGTGTAAAGGTGGTAGGACACAAAAAGACTTTGTTGGGGTGTTGGGGTTATATTTTTTTGCTCAATAAAAAATGTCGCCCTGACCAGAGACCAGAGACCATCTTAAATGGACCTGTGTTCATCACAGGTCATGTTTTGGGCTCGGAACAACTAATATAGTTATCACGGATGCACACAAACACACAGTTGTGTTCAAGCCTGAGAAAACGAATTTTTTATACGTCATCCCATATCCATACAGATCCTTCGCGTTGAAAATTGCTGAGACTCTATGGTCATAAACAAAGTAACAGAAAGAAGCAAAGCAAAAAGTTTTGTAAAACTTAAACAGTTTAATTATCAAAGTTATAAATGAAAAATGTAATAGGAATTTACAGTATTATGAAGTGAATCTAGAAACTAATCCTTTTAAAGTTCTATGAATGACCAAAAGATCGAAAAGATCTGTATAAATTTTAAAACCGGAAATGTATTGGTCCGTCAAGAATCGTGACGTTGTCAATATAGCGTTGTCCAGAACTCCTTCGAGTAATTCACAACAGTTGCAGGATAATATTATAGTACAAATAATGAGCACCTTTCATTTCCACTGAAAAGTCAAAACAAATGTGTTTTTCCTTTCGAGTAGTATCTAATTACAACACAAAATACATCTGCAGATTTACAACAGGAACACAACAAATGAGGATGATTCCAAAATCGGAATGAATCTGATTGCTCAGGTCTCTCCTTATATACACCGCCTATTACGACTATATTTCACAATATACCCCACGTTATGGATTTTACTAATCATTTTGTCGTATTGATTTTCTTTATCACTTGCTTCTGCTGGCGTTCTTTGCGTCTCACTAATTTTTTCTACGACAACTACATTGCCCTTGCTAAACATACAGTGCTTATGGATCATGTTTTCCTTAAGCCACTTCTCAATCTTGTTACTATAAAATTCGTCGCCGTGATTTACCCATAGCTCGGCTAGTCGAAGTGAAAAAATGCAAACGCGTCTCCAATAACGACGTCTGTTTTCCTTTTATTTAATAGCGAGCTCGACACGTGCTGACTGAAGACACCAATTACATTCAGCAAATATTTGAATCCTTTATTCTTTCTGGAATATTCTTTCATGTCGATTAAATATACAGACCGAATATCATCTACACCATTAGGGATACCTATACGCATAGGAAAACGGCGTCTTGCCTGTCTATATAATTCTTCTGCAGACAAGAATTCTACTTTCGCTTGGCCGACATGGATTTGTTTTATGTGTTTTGATATGCTGGCCATTGACGTGTCATCCATTGGGTTTATGGATTTTACTGATCCTACAGTATACTTGTGGCCAGGCAGAGTCGAACCGCCTTTTGGCTTAGGAAGGTTTCTATCAGCTGGTGCCACGGTCCTCATCGCTACGATATCTGCCACTTAATGTTTTGTTCGTTCCATATGTTTTTAAACGTCAAAATGAAATATAGGATACAAGTTGGTAAATTCCTCCAACGAAATTTGTGTTCCGGTGTCCACGTCATGATAATTTTGCTTCACTCATGTAGCATAAGGTACGCTCGAGAATAAATTATGTGTTGCAAAATTACATTAAAGTTCCCGCTCAGGACACTGTCTTATGTTGAATCTGACCGCAATACATTTCAGACCCAAGCTGTCAAATAACTAATTGCTTTCCTCTTGGTCACCATTTCGTACAGTACGTTGAAATGCATCGAGGACATGTCGTAGGCTATGGCAATTAGCTACGGTATTTGATCGAAATAAACTTTCTTGCTAAGTCAAGACAGCAGGTTGTCTAGCTCGAACTCGTAATGTATAGAAGGAGTCTGCGTTGGCAACAGATATACAAATTAGAAATAATAAATTGCCCTTCGTCCGCACCAAATGTTACTTGCATATAATTGACATACTCAACTGTGCTTGACACCTCTACATACCGTATCAATACCTTGAAATCATGAAAATTCCAAGCGTAGAATTTAAAGGCAACATCATCTTGACTTCATTATGACCATCCGTCAAAGCGCGCCTAATGGCAAATCCTGAATTATACGTGGCACACCATGTAACAGTTGATTGATCCTATACTGTTAGCAGTCTCACTAACTTTTGCCACTGGAATTAAGTCTGTGGTGGTTGGAAAGGCTTAAACATCTGCAGCGCCAGTGCCAGTATTCTTGTACAAGTATATTTGACCTTGAACTTCTACTGTAGTCATCGCTCATAGAACTTAAATTCATAATTGTTCTGACATCAGGTAGATAGTTGTTGATGTTATATAATGTCTGCTTACTAAGTTGCAATCGCACTTTATTAAATAAACGCCTGGCTTTGTTTTATAGACACGGGTTTATATATCAGAATAATATAGTGGCACAGCGGCAATATATAACCCCAGACTTCAAGAAAAGCTTTACGTGGCAGCAAGCAAACGTATTCATCTCTCGTATCAATAAGTCTTGTTCCTGGCTTGTTCATGTGATGCTAGTCCTTGTCAATGTACTCCACGTACTGGTATTTTATAATAGACTTATCTACTGGAGCCTCATCAAAGAGCTCGAAATACTAATGGCTAAATCTCAACAGCATGATTATTCGCGCATGGTACAAACAAATTATATTTAGACTGGATTCTTACATGATATTTGATGTTTCTGCTCTTGAATTAGCTGAAGTTGTCCACATATCAAGCTTGCTCAAACCTTCTTAGATAATATTGTTTTGGCTTATCGGTCATAACAGGTTCGCCTTCTTTTGTAGGCGTAATTTCTTTCATAACGATCTTGACATCTGATGCAGTAGGCTACATTTTCTAGACGATATTTCTTCCTGTTGAGCTTTTGGCTGCTGATGCGGAGTCCTCTCAAAACATGAAATAGCAGGGCCAATTGTTCTTGCTATGTCTGGCAAAACGGCGACTATTCAGCCAAATATAGTTCCGAAAAATCTTCCTATGATATTTTCTGCTTTTCATTGTATTAGTTTCCTTGTACAGGTCAATTACATTATTTCATCTCATGATCAGGGCCCCGAGTGGCCGAGTGGTCTAAAGCGCTCATCGTTACGGATCACTGCCATCTCACCTCTGTCTGCGTGGGTTCGAGTCTCGGGCTCGGCCAATGTGGTTATGTGAGAAAGCTTGCCGGTAGCTTCTCGTGGGTCGGTGGTTCTTTCCACTTTCTCCCGGGTTCTTCCTCCACCATTAATACTGGCCGCCATCTATAGCCTATCTTGTGCTGAAAAATGGCGTTAAACCCTATAACAACAACAACATCATCTCGTGATCACAGATGTAGGTAAAATGTTACACGCTCGTTATTTTAATACATTCTATTTTCTGATAGGACTGTGATCAACACTGCATCTTCTGGTATACTACAAATATAAGTTGCATTATAGTAAATTAGCGGCGAAGACTTGACTATCATCATAGTACCAGGTGGCGCATTGGGACTGAAGCCATAAATAACGTGGTTTTGGCTGCCTCTTGCGTCGTATGATTATTCAGTCAAAGAAACAAAATTATCAGCCAGCTTTTTACTTCGTCGTGTTGACAGGAAAGTATTATAATGTACGCCGTCATCTTGCATAAATTGTGAGATGATGCATGCTTTTAGGGATAGTAAAATCAAATTGCTAGCCGGTCTTGAACGTTATTCTTGTCTTCTATGTACAATAATTTAATTCAATAAGTATATTTTTGCCGACGTAACCTCGCTCCGTCATCATTCTCTTTGTTTCATTTACTATGTCGGCCACATTATCTGAGCCAGGAATTACGGTTAGCAAGGTCGCCGTCGTGGGTGAGATACTTGAACTTATTGTTGCTCTTTGTAACATTATTAAACGAATTGCAAATTTTAGGAGAAATCAGTGCAATTTGATAGCTTAAGATCTGAGATAATTCTATGGGTGTACTGTATCGGACAGTAAAATTGCTTCTCTTTCGTGAAGCACGCTTTGAGACGAAGAGAAGAGTTTGAGACATGGCTACGTTAAATCATTGTACAAAACGTTGTATTAGGGATTACTAACAAAGTTTGGCTGAAATAGGCGATTTTGTATTTCAGTGATTTCGTTGTCAACTTCAACCTTCCCAGTTGGTTTACTGACCGCTAGCAATTTTAGTCGGGCTAAAAGCTCGCGTGAATATATATATTATTTGATGTCAGTGTCTTTCCTGGATTTAGCTGCCGCTCTAAATCTAGATCTGAATCTAGCATTTGGTCCGAGTTATCAATGTTTTTTTTTTTTTTTCGAAGCTCAATCTGACCTTCATCAACAACCTCTTCTAATGCCGAGTCACATTTTTCCAGCTTTTCTGCTCAAGTGTGCGTTCGCTTCTGCAAGGTCTTGCTTTATAGATGGCAGTTCTTCGTAATCCTTTGCTGATAATGATCTTTTCTCTTTGATCACACCACCTATACAAATCCGCGATAATTTTTCTGTAGCCATCGGTAAATTATTCAACCTAAGCAGTATTATGCATGACATCTGCAGGCTCAGATATGGCATCTAAAATTTTCTTTGGATTCTGATTCATGTACATGTAATATCCGCTCTGTTATCATAAGTTGTCGTTCTAATATATGCACTTGTTTGTTTCTGTTGGGTATGTAACACCAGCAGCAATTTCTGCTCTTCCATCTACTTGTTTTGTGTTTTATCGTGTGCAAAGTGCAACCTTTCCTGCGATGACGCAACCAAATAGTTGCTGCTGCTGTTCTACGTAATTGCGCATAACAGAACCTTTAACTGTTGACTCCTCTCCTCCAACAAATGGCATTATATGATAATGTTTGCATATAATAAAGTATTCAACGTATTGCGGTCACATGCATATGTTCTGATGGCACGAGAGATCTCTTAATTAGTTCTCTATTGGTCACACGCATGTATTCTGAAGGCAGGCATGTTCTCTAAATTAGTTCGTCTATGACAACGCGGAATGTGGTTTGTCTAAATTAATTCGCCTAGGTCTACATGCAAGGTTATTTATGGCCAATAAACTTTGTCAAAGTCATAGCGATACGTCTCATGAACTTCTGCATATTTATAAAAAACAACATAAAATTATGATTGTTGTCGCCTATGGCCTCGTGATAGCACTACTTAACTATTGCAGGTTTATTCGACGACAATGATCGCGTGCATTTGAACAGATATTCCAACTGTCCAGGCCAGAAATGAAAGCAAGCAGAATGTGTTAAGTCTCATATATTTTGGTACGTCATAGTAAGACTGTGGTAAGTATTTTGAATTGCAGGGCTTATGTTGTGTCGGCGAAAAAAAAATTATCGATTGTGTTCATATTGTCTCTGTCGATTTTTATGCGTTAAATCCTATGACGGAATCGCAGTCAAGATGTCCTCTACTGGAGTTATTTTTGTCCGGCAACAATATTTTAAATACAATCGCCTTGCTTTGGTTAGCAGCATCAGAGCCTCTCACGACTTCATCAAAGTTATTGCTTTGTACATGTATTTGTCTTGGATGGGATTGAACATATAATTAACAACTTTATCGTATCTGTCTTAATTGACATTATACTAAGAAGCATGTTTTCTTGTCTTGACCAGCTGGACCTTCTATCATGCAGTGGCAACCAGGAAACAAATAATGTGTTGTGATATTATAACGCTTTCTGAATCAAAATGTATGATACGCATTTGTATAGGAAGGCTGTGCATAATGATTCACAATACAATATTTGGCACCTTGGTGTTGACTTTGTCTGATAAAGAAATCGAGGAACCAAACTATTCAGCTGATGAGGACCCTGAAAATGAAATCCTGCAACCACAATATGAGAAAGAAATTACACTTTCAAAACCTGAGGCAGGAAAGCCAGAGCTAGTGTGGCCACAACAAAATGAGATTCTAGAACCTCCAAAAACCACAAAGCTTACTATCACATCATGAAGTACAAAGACTATTATGATTATGACAACAACGTTTTTGCTTCAACTCTCCAACATTTTGAAAATTTACCGTAGAGGGCGATTTATCGCTTGAGGCATCCGACAACTAATTAAAAAGTATAGCGAGCAGAAGATGTACCGGCACAGGCGATTCCAGTGATGAAATATATGGCCATATTTATTATCATACGTTTGATATCACACCATAAGCAATTGCTTAAGAAAATTGCAACAAAATTTTTCAAGTTCAACATAGACAACATATATAGAATGAGCTTTCACCTGTTTCACTGAAAGCGATTGACGATTATTAGCTAAATGCAAACGCACACACACATATAACGCAGATGAGCTGCAAGTTGCTATCGACTTCATTAAAAACCATGTTTAATGGTAGAATCAGTAGGCTTAAAGACCGAACAAATGCTACAACATCGATACTACAAGGAAATTATGTAGGCGTTCCAGAAGCATCAGAATCTGACAAGTAACTATTTAAACTACACGAGACAAAGACGACGTCAGTGCATTACAATATGTTAAAAACAGTGTTCCAGATCTTTATTCAAATATCGTCTCAAATTAGATGCGGAATATCCACCTCATCTACAACATGAAAATCATAAACCTGCAACAGAATAACTGCAGCATAAAGCAGAAAAGTCGCAAGCAGATCCAGAAAATTGAACAATATTTCACACCACTTGAAGACAAAGTAAGAGCAGAAACCAAACAACAATTGCAGAGATGTACTATAACGTTTCATTTGTGTCTTAGAAGACATGGGTATGATGCAAATGTACTTTATTCAGTAATAGATTATATTAATTCCCTTTTAAGTGATGTAGATATCCTTCCTCTCGCACAAATTTATATAGTTCACTCTCCGCCACGAGGACCTTCCAAGAGCTAGCTTTAAAAGAAAAGAAGATATCGTACGATATAATACGGATATATTAAAACAAAGTATTGCAAGAGATCAATGATATTAACTATTAAGATAATTGAGAGATCTCATATCAGAAACGTTCCTTATGCAAATAACAGAGATCTTGATCGACTTAAGAGTTCAAAACTAGCTGAGGCCTATTGTCTAATCACAAGACATGTATTTGATGAGGTTACATGTTAATAATAATTCGCTTGCTTAAACCATTAATTACGCAGAAGTATATTTAGTAAACCAAGTAGTCATCGAGATACATCAAAATGTTTTCTTTGCTGATCCTCCAGATGTTGACTCAATTCAAAACAATATTAGAAGACAGAGAGTTTGACAGCAGTTTTTTTCCAAAAATTCTTAGAGCTAAATCTAGATTTGAGGAAGCTTATTAATTCCGCACTTGAGTTTTATTCTGCAAACAATTATTATATGAGATAACACACATCATGGGATTTCATCATATTAGCAGCCATCTCGAAAAACAATAGCGCGAGAAACATATCGGGTATTATCAATGGTATTAATGTTACGACCATGTAATTTAATTACTTGTGTGTTAAAATTTGAATTCTTTTTATTTCATTTTTGTATCATTATATTTTATTGTGATGATTTTCACGGGATCTGATATTTTTGAAAGAAATATCTTGTTTATTTAGAACCCATTACGACTCTCGTAAGTACTATATTTAGCTTGCCGACTTGGTAAACATCACGCGTAAATGATTGGTTGTTGCCAAGGTCATTTTCTAGCATACGTTTTACTGCGATGTTAAGATGATGAAATAACCACGCGTTCTTCGTGCGCGCCTGAAATGACGTCTTAGATCGGTTTAAAAACACTTAGATCCCTGTGAAAGGGCAGAGTCGTTTGTTTATACCGTGAAGAAGAAGGTATATTTTTCCTGTGCTGGAATTAGTTGTTTATATTTTTACATCTGTAGAGCTCGAGATGTGTTTTGTTATAGATGACAGCTATAGAAGTTCATCTACTTTTCAGAAAATAAGAGTTTATTCCCTGGAGAACTACACAAGTGGTTTATGACAAAGACATTAAGTGGAAATTCATTCTGAACTGGAACAGTACAAGTTGTGGTTGAACGTGACATTTTGGACATTTGTGTAAAGATTTCATCTGACGTCATCATCCACCAACTTGGAACCAAACTGAGATTCAAATTAGATTCAGTTAGAACTGTTTATTAATAGGACTTGTATATTTTCACAATTCTAGGATAAATGTTTTGATTTTCTTCGCAAATCGTAAGTCTTATTTCATATTTTCACCTTTTCACCGTGTTTTCTAGGGAAATAAATTAGTTTTGTTAAAATTTACAAAGCTTGTTGTCTTCACTCTTTTCTTTTGTTACTTTTGAACGAGCCTAAACGTAACATTAGAAACGAGCTTGCCACTTCAAGAAATCTTAAAACAATATTACAACTGCAGTTACTTTTGCTGCCTGAGATTCCGCTGGCTTAACGTGTTGCATGTGGTACTGGCAAGGTACTTTTCTGAATCCTTTCCTTCTGATTATATATGACGTCGGAATAGTGGCGTAGATGTGTTTCAGGAAAAAGGAGCCAGAACCTCAAAACAAAAATATTATACACAAATACGCTTACATCACGTAAATAAAAATTTTAAACCAAATTAGAACTCGCTTGCGTGACTCCACATTATATATAGCAGATTTGGTTAAGGAACTTAGAATAGTAGGCAACATAGACACAGAGTTAGAAAAAACGTTGGCACTAAAGCTAATGGTGGCTAATAAACCACGGTGAGAAACGAATGCTGCCTGAATCGAACTTTGGTCCCGTCGATACTTGTCTCGGCAAAATCATATAACGACTTTTTGCTGCCAAGTGTATTATATTATTCTTTTGGTATGCGTCTTGATTTTTCTAGTTTTATAACTGTCTCTGTGTAAAAGTACTATTGGTTCAGATGTTCTTTCGACACCTTATAGCCTATTTTGAGAGCGTCCTTGAGAGCATCCTTAATAAACTCATATCCGCTTTTTAATGATCTGATCTAATATATTGTATTATCTCACTGACATATTCATTATTTATTCATGTGGAAAATTTTACCTTAGCGTTGTATGCTTCCTCGTATGCGGGCATTACTAGTTCTGAGAAAAGGTTAATCATTATATTACTACGGCATTTCTTGCTCTAATTCACGTACAATGGGTAGCACTTTTCGCATATCATGATCGATTGTTGTTTAGCAGCCTGGTACGCGAGCAATATAATTAATTGTACGTGACCTTACAACGTTTCCAAGTTAAGACGGTACCTAGGTTTCCGTCAGGATATCTTTTGTGATATCATCTATCACAGCTGCAATATAATCAGGCTGATCGTCGACAATCGTGACCACGTAGCCATTTTCTTGATGCTGATTGTTTTTCAGAAAGAATGCAAACTTCAGCTCAGTAGCAATCACCTATGTCAACAAAACCATCGTAGTCACCCAAAAGCCAATAGTAACTATCCTATCAAATCCCTCTCATATCGGTCATAATCGCTGCTGTGAAATTCCTTATCATACTCCGGTTAATTCCAAGTTGGCTTAGCGAACTCGTGCGAAAATTGTGTCGAAAAGCAGACCGTATGATGTTATACTGAAACTACTTGCGGTAAATAATATTCATCTAGGTTTCTGGCGTCTTTGTGAAAGGGACGCTTTAATTCTAAACCAAATTTGTTTTGTCGTGGACAATATAATCATCCGGACTGTGTCTGAAACCGTCTATATTTCTAATTATAACGCCATTACCAATACCTATTTTCACCCAAAGCGATTTCAACATACTTTCCAATCACGGGCTTAGATAATGTTAGCCAAAGGAACGGAAAGTTTACATGTGCTTGCTGCTTGCCAAACAGTTTCTGGATATGTCTGCAAGCGAAGCAAATGGACGAATACCCCCAAAATGTGGCCAACTCAGAGTCACAAACCGTGGTGGGCATAATCGAGTACCATTCTCCTTATTTCTGTTTCATCTGATGTGACCTCGCGAAATGCTCCTAGACAGCGTTCAAAAGCATTATTATACGGCATCATTTCTCCAATTCAGCACCACAAATAAAGTAGTATATGAAACACAATGTCACATGGGTGCGATTTGATTTTCGAAAGCACAGTTTCTGACCGAGTGCTAGCCCTGCAAACACTGCCAATGTCCTTACTAGTTATGGAACATTTGGAAACGACGATAATGTACCATCACCTGTTCACTAGCTTTCGGAGGCGGAATTCAGATTTATCGAAGCCTATTGGTTTCCCGTAACCTTCTAATTTCCTGCGACCACTGTAGGCGTCTGCACATAAGGTCGTACCCCCCTACTCTGATTGTTTCAGTATTCTGGATGGACCCCAGGATGAATACTAAGACAGAAGGGCATTTTTCTTTCTTTTTCATGAGAACTTTATTCAGTTTGTACATGTTAAAATATACAGTTGGCATGTTCCTAGTCATGCTCACGTATCTACATTCACACAGAGATATGCATGCACAGAGATGCACTCAAATGCACACACACATATATTATATAAACACACCTACATAATACACCTACATAATACACATACATTTAAAAATGGGGGCTCCGAGTGGCCGAGTGGTCTAAAGCGCTCACCGTTACGGATCACTGCCATCTCACCTCTGTCTGCGTGGGTATGTGAGAACGCTTGCCAGTAGCTTCTCGTGGGTCTGTGGTTCTTTCCAGGGTTTTCCTGGGTTTTTCCTCCATCATTTACACTGGCACCCATGTGACCTATCCTATGCTGAAAAATGGCATTAAACCCTACAACTGCAAGAACAACAACAACAACAACAACAACAACATTTAAAATGCACTTACACACAAGTAAACTGCGCTCTTTACACATATCATCAATGCACATATAGATGGGTATATAATGTGTTTTTATCTGCATTACTGGGTCAGCTATCAACTGGTTTCCTTGGATGTTACCGAAAAGGAGCCTATAATATACAGATGATTACAGTTATTTGCACGTGATATATGTGTCAAACAACTGCAGGTATACAGATAAGTACCACATATATATTCATAATCATGTTCGCTTACACCGTGAAAACTTACATTAAAATGCACTTATACACATGTAAAATACACATTCAACATAGATCATGATAGTTCCTATAGACATGAACAAATTGTGCTCTGACACGAATTACTGGGTCAGAGCTTATTAACTAGTTTTCGTGCGTTTTGCATAATGAGGATTTAATGGGTAGAGAACATTGTTTAGTGTATTTAACGGTAAATTGTTGTAAACGTGGGACATTTATGCTAGTTACATACTAATTTCTTCTGGCTCAAAGTTGTTAAGGAGTAGAATGTTCCAGCTAAAACCCATTTGCCAGTGAATGGAACAAGATCTAATTTGTGAAAATCTATTAAATGTTCTGTTGTTCTGCGTTTTACGCTGGATCTAAAATTGGACAGTACAGTGTTACTTGTGACTGGTTTGTGGTCGTAGTAAGACCTGCAGCGTTTAACCAAAAATGACGTATTTGTAACCCGCTGCTATCAAGAGGCAAGGATCCGCGAACTCGAGCTCCGAGAACGATGCCTCTTTCGGGAGGAAGTCAAATTTAAGCAAGTTATAAAGGTGTTAAAGGAATTTCTAGATAGGTAGTTGATCTATTTTATTGCAAGCTGCCCTTATTGGTTCTATTGTTTCGCACTCAAAAAAACAAAAACAAATTATCGACGGTTTCTATTTTACCTCAATGTATGTATAGCTTGGACCTTGAAATCTCTTTTAGATACTTATAATAATTAACAGGTAGTGTGTCATGAATAGTTTTGAAACAAACATCTTTAGTAGCTGGATCAATAAAATTGTTGTGTAGATTTTTCCAAACTGAGGGAAAATCTAGGTTATATATTTCTGTAACCTTGGGCTGTAGAACACAATTTTTCAAATCTAACTGCAAAATGATTTCTGTTTTCATGTTAATGAACACAAAATCAGGGTGGTGTTCTGAGAAGTTCTTTTAGGACTTTAAGGCTGCTTTTGGTAAAATTGGGAAGGGTTTAAAGTATGTGTATATTTATTCCGTGATAAAATTGGATTAAGACGTCTAAAGTGTAACCCAATCCAGTGTCTAGCAAAAATAAAATTCCATTTGGCAGGGTAGTCGTCATTTATTACCTTTTGAATGTGCTTAATTCTTAATGCCTTGTTTTACATTCAATGATAGTAACATTAATACCGCCCTCCACAAGCAAACTGTAAAAGAGAGGTTCGTATTCGGCATTCCATAAGAATGTAAACATATTTATATTAAATAATTTCAAGTAATATTTAGGGAGATCTATGTCACTTGCTATATACCATAGTTTATTAAACTCTAAACAATTAATTACATTATGTTTCGATACAAGAGATAGCCTACTGCTTTTCCATAACTTTAAGGGCTTTTTTTTCTAGTTTTATGTGTATTAGTTTCCCATGGTCGTAATTTGTAAGATCATTGCAAAAAAAAAAAACAAATATTTTTTTTTTTTTTATTGTAAATCCACGATATCCCAAAGGGTTGGTCGTTTCGACTTTTCTATTTGATTATGAGGCGTTAATTCTTGCTTCAGAAGCTTGTCAGTATGATTGTGACCAAAATAAATATTTTTTTAATAGATTTTTTAGTACAACAGAAGCCTGTAATGTCATCTGCAAATAAAGATGTTTTATAGGACTTTGTTGTACCGGGAATTTGGATACCAATTCTTTCCTTTTCTGATCGTATTTTGGCTGCAAAGGGTTCAATTACTGATTCATATAAGAGTGGGAAAAGGCTACACCCCTCACGCACGCCCTTGAAATAGGAATAGGTTTTGATATAAAATGGTTTACAATGACTGATGAGTATATATAGTGTAAAATATTGACAACAATTTAACGAAATGTGTACGGAAACCGAAAGATTATACATTTGTGAACATGAATTTGTTGTTAACTCATTCGAAGGCTTACTCTTGATC
>JAECUM010044492.1:0-12500 GCA_016617855.1 Megalonaias nervosa | reverse complement strand
ATGTATATGCATACAACATTTTTTAACCTAGGTAAAACATAATTGTCATCATATACTATAACAATCTGTGTTCTTTAATTATGTGTCTTCGCTTGAATCAATTAGAAAAGGTAATACATACCGGTATGCAGAGGACCAAGAAATAAATATGTAACTGAATTATTTAAAATGTTTGAGCCAGTATGTAATTCTAATTTGCAACTTAATACACCAATTCGATACATTAGATGAAAATGTTCATACTCTGTTAATTAGCCTTTATAAATATTGCAAGAAAACTGCCAATGGCAGTATGACTGTACTGAAAACTATGTAAATTCATTTTTTATTCATGGGGTACCAAACCTCAATAAATTTGTTTGTTTCCTTTGAACCATGAATTGAAACAACTAATTACTTACTTCTGTGACTACATGAAACAGTGTCAGCACAAACCCTAACCTAGGGTGTGTCTGTGATTTGGATTTTTAACATAGCTTTAACAATTTTTCAGTCATATTGCTACAATGTCTGCAATGTGACAGTTTATAGTGATGTCTAGCACTGGGGCATCATGCCTCAGACATGCAGCATGCAACATGCAGCATGATGTCCCACCCAGTCACATTATCCTGACACAAGGCTGACCAATCCTAACACTAACGTCTTAATGTTGAGTGTCAAGCGAGGTAGCTGCTAGTACCATTTTTATAAGTCTTTGGAATGACTCAGCCAGGGCTTGAACCCTTGACCTCCAACATCTGAGGTGGACGCTCCAACCACAAGGCCACTGGACCAGTCCCTAACATAGAAAAAATAAACTTATCTCAAAGGTAGGCATAAGTCACTTAGCCATTAAATATAAGCCACAATGACCTAGCTTTCACTGATGGCTGTAGTACTACTCATGATGAAGTTACATGCCAAATTATATGACTCCTTAGGTGCATGTAATTGAAAAACTAAACTAAACCAAAAGGTTAACCAAACTCATTAGACCATGAAATACTGGTCACAGTGACATAATTTTCACAGAAAGATGTAGTACTCCATATAACACACAGAACTACCAAGTGATAGGACACTATGAGCAAATGAGTCTGAGAAAATGACCTAAAAGCAAACACTGAGCAAAGAGAAACTGACCTCAACCCAAAGAAAAATCCCTGAAACATTATTTACAGGTCAACAATATATTTCTCACTGTAGGCTGTAGTTCTGATCACCATGCAATTTCATACAAAATTATGCAATTAGGTAATAGTGCCTGACAACATAAGCTAAATGTACAGGTTAACCAAAATCACTAGATCATGAAATACTGGTCACAGTAACCTAAAAGGTTTATTCCACCAGGGATATTGCACATGTTTTTATGACAAGATATTTGCATTATTTAACCCTTGAAAGATGCAGTAGTTGGATAATTTTTGTCAGTTGAGAGGCCAGTATTTTGTCAACATTCTCTTTCTTTATGACCGAGGTGAATTTATTTACTCCTAAAGGCCATACTTTGTCCTGGGCTGTGGTGCAAAATTCATACCACTTGTAAAGAGGGTTGCATTATAATAGGTTTATGGACCATCTTGGTTTTCCCAAATTATTGGTTCAACTAGGTGAAAGTCCTGTGTGTTTACTCAAGTTCTAGTTTTAGTTTAGCACTCAAAGAATTCTGTGTATGGTAAATTGACCATATTCCAACATACATAACTGCTAAAGTGCATTTTTGTGATACTTGCCATTTCGTTGACAGTCATAAAAAATTAAAGGTTCCAGAATGCAGGGACAGGTAAAGTCCTACAGTTGCAGCCAATCAATAATGATAATGATGCACAAGAATTTCATTGTTTGGACCAATCAGATTCACAGAAATTTATATGTTAATGTTTTGACATATAAAAAAATACTACACTGCAAACACTGTATATAAAGTGTATCAACTATGTGACAAATCTAAATTTCTGTGACTCAACAAGTAATAATATCTGGGGAAATGACCTACTGGTAAATCAAACCCTTACCTAAGTGTTCAAGTTAGATGGAAACATGCTTTGCATGCTTATTTGACTCCTGGAGATGGGCCTCGCTAACAGAGATCTCCCATCTCAATGTAGGGTACAAATGACCAAACCTTAAATGAAGATCTACCATCAATCATGCTCCACCCTATTAAGTAACTATTTGTCCTAAGTGACTGTTTTTCAAAGGTCTCAAAAACCAAAAGTTATTGTAGGAAATAAAACCATTCAAATTGGAAGCTATTTCCCTCAATCTTCTCGTAGCTGGCTATTTTAGAAGCAGTTTGGAAAGGTGTATAGAGCAGAGTGAATGGGGGGGAGGGGCTAGAATTTCTTGCTACATTATTGTTCAGAAAACTATTAGTAAGCCCACCGCCCCATATGTGTGTTGTACTGGCTTTAAAATTGGGTAGGTAAGTAGGTTTTTTTTAAAAATTTTAAACATTATATATGGACTAAACCAGCTTAGTTTGATGTACAAATTTCTTGAATTTTTTTCAATTTTTTTCTTTTACTCTGGGAGATAAAAGTGCTAGGGTTGGCAACAAAAAACAGGGATGGGCAGCCAACTGGAAACGTGTATTTTTTTTGTGCCTAATCTCCATTAACTTTTAACCATCATGCATGTGCAGACCCTGAAATCAAGCTTTAGAACATCAATTTTATGAGAAAGAAATATTTAATGATCGTCACCATAATGATTACATAGACTCTCCCTGAATCTATGAAATAAAGCATACACACAAATCTGGGCAGAAAAATAAATCAAATGATGCAGCCCATAATTAATTGATTTCAATTAATAACATCTGCACCAGAGCAGAATGTAATTTTTTGCCTCACTATCATGTTCTTTCAAAGGCCATCAGGAAAAGTCATTCTAGTGAATTAATTAAAAGCCAAGTTGATGAGTGCTTATTTAGACTGTTCAATGTACCTTGCAATTGACAACTTCCTCTCTTTGGCTGACCATCTATCCAATTCTGGATCTCTTCCGGATCAGAGGAACCCAGATCAATCCATGTCTATTGATTAGAATTTGCATCTATGATGCACTTTCCATGTTATGAGACTGGAGTGTGTGTTTTGCAAGTTATGGCTACCACTGTAATTCAGCCTACTCATGTCCAGTCTCCATTTGTCAGAGGTGCCTGCAATGACAGCTTGGTGACCAACTTGTGAGGCATGAATTTTCTGAGGGTTTTCACAATGATGACAAAGGCCAATGGGATCAGGAAAATTACACTTCATCAAACTAGACTTGACTTTATTTCAAATTAAATAGCATAAAGTTTACCTGTGTTTTCTTCGCTTTAAACTAACACACAATATTACTTTTAGATGGATGATATGCACACAATGTTTGAAAGATTGGTGCTGTTTAAGGGTATCCTTTTCCTGGTCTAAAACAGGAGTCTTCTGGTGGAAAATTAGGAAATGCAAATAAATATTTTTTGTTGGGTAAAGTGTAAAAGTTGGAAAAGGATATTCCCTATGAATGGGGGAGTGGGCCTTTCGATTCATCATGATGTGTAAAACATCACAACTTCATGTATTAATGTTTACACCTTACCTGAAAAATGTCTTCTGATATGTTCTCAGTCTATGTATTCATTATTTCACTTATGGAAGACCACCAACATTTCCAATCCAGTGAGTATCAAAGTTTTTGTAAATTGAGCTAACCACAATTTCAATAAAACTGTCTAGTCATTTCCCTAATACATATAATGATTTTAAATTTTCAAGACAACTGCTTGTAATGCTTTCAAAACATTTTTATTTTTGAATACATTTGCCGATAAGCCAATGTGAAGTATAAGTCGAATGAGTAAATTTGGTAAATTTTCCACCCTTTATCCATATATAAGTCGATGCTTAGTATAAGACGAGGCCAGATCAATACCTCTGCTTCATCTTTTTCACTTCATTCCACACACCATCACAAATTTTATCCTATCTTTACCTCAGTAATCTTTCCAGTCTGGATCAATAAATGTATCTAAAAGTACCTAATTCGTTTCACACAAAGTATTTTAAATCTATTATGTAGTTTTAGCTACATATAATTACGCTGACCTGAAAATTTACTGCTTTACAGATAGGATAAAATTCGCGATGCTGTGTGGAATTAAACTATAATAACTTCCGGTATCATAAATATTAAAAGCATCACTGTATGCTATTTCAGATTACCAGCAATAGGGAAATTGCATCATTAATGCTAAAATGATTTCTCCACATTGATTTTGGTGAAGAGAGATAGAAAGATGCATATGTATTCCATCGCATTTTTCTTCCTGCACCTCATGATCAAATAAAGTATGGTCTGATATGAGAGAGAGAGAGAGAGAGAGAGAGAGAGAGAGAGAGATTCCAAGAGATTCCAGCTCTTTGTGTTTTTTTTACCTTATTGCCCCTGTTTAGCTGAAGCTTTTGTCAAAGAGGGAAAACATTAATAAATGAAACAGTAAATGTAAACTATGAAAATACATACCATACTCCTTCAGGGTTTAAATATTCACAATCCACATGGACTCTATTAGGTTAAATCCCAAGAATGACCATTTCACATGCTGTGTAATTTTCTTTCCAAGTATAACAACCTCTCCATTTCCAACAAATAAGATTTTTTTAAAGTGCATGTACTCTTCCTGTACTTAGGCGGCAATTGTTTTTGATCTTTAATCATGCTATATGTTACTGTAATTGTTGTCAGTCCTATTGGCAAGTTCAAAAGATGTCGCTGGTTGAAAAATTTACATGGCTTTGTAATAATACAGTCTTGCAACATGGACATGCAACCACAGGCTTCCCACAATATTTTGTCCTTGGTCTCACAAATCCCGATTCCAGGGCACTCCCCTAGGAGCACTATTTTCCCTTGTACAATAGGGACTTGGAACAAATGTACAATAGGGACTTAGAACAAATTACCATCAATAATTGCAGAAGCTCCTGACTTGGTATCTCACAAGCAGGAGCTTTCCAAAATCACATTCTAATAAACTAGTCAGCTTGTGATTTTTAGGGCTATACCGGCTGAGGTTCCTTATCTCATCGCTGCTAAAGTAGCCGGATTGGTCTGAATATGAAGGGATGAAAACATACATTGACACTCTTTTACTTATTTCTGCCTTTCCTATCATTACTCTTCTGACTGTCCTATCACTTCCATCTTTACTTTATCTTTGACCATGTACCACCTGTTGCTTAATAGTCAAGTGTGACTGCATCAACATATTTATAGATAGATAGATTTTATTTGAAAAAAAAACCCATTGAAATATCTGCCTACTATTGTGTACTATTTCTCTTTAGTGCATGTCTATCAACATCTATGTTAACTTTGCAGAGGTGAAAGTTACTAAAGGCAATAAATATTTTAAGTTGGGGGTTAATTTCCATTCTAAAACAGTATTTTTGGCAATCAAAACTTTTTAAGGTTTGTTAGTCTGCCAAGACGCAATTCAAAGTAACTGATGCTTGCTAATGTAGCATATATTTAAAGTTAAATTAATGAAAAAAGAGATTAAATTTCTGGGGTGAAAAGCTTGGAGAAATACAGAGTTTGGCATTTAATTAATTACTGGTCTGAAAAGAAAATTAATTCAGAAAAAAGGGAGTTATTATAATAAATGCTGATACAGAATGAACACTAAAGATAAATGAGAGCAAGATCTGAAACTGAAAATTCCATGGAGCAGCTCTTTGTTGGTAAACCAAATATTCAGCCATGTACATGCTTTTATAGTTTACTTTAGCACTTGATAAAAAGTTTATAACAATAATACAATTATTCAAGAAAAAGAGGAGAGTAGTGTAGACAACAAAGCTTAGGTGGAAAAACTGTCCAAGAAAATTAAATTATCTCTTCTCTTTTTGTAACCACTGCTATTTCATTAACAGAAAAGAAACTTTCATTTGTACCTTGAATGATGGTAAAGTAATGAATGGAAAAATATATATATATATATATATATATATATATATATATATATATATATATATATATATATATATATATACATATACATATATATATATACTAAAATTGTACTCAGAGCTGTTTTAAAGAAATGGGAGATTGATTTCAAACATTTTTGCTAATAGTCTGGGCTACAATAGTTTCCATCATGGATATAGTTGTGAGGTCGCCAAGATAAATCCAGTCTATCACTGAGAAATTGGTCTTCTGATTTGTTGCTATAATCTGGAATTCTTGAAAACAAAAATCCTACAAAACACATGTTAAACAATATTGTAAAATAATGAAAATTAATTCAAATTTTGAAGATGTGTGAGGAAACATTCTATAAGCCTGTCAAAATTGTACAATGAACTCTGGGAACAAACTGCTTTTCAAATTGGTATTACTGATTTGATACCTGAATTCATAATGTTGTTAAAATACTGAGAGATACTGATAAGACATGCAGTTTTAAAATGAAATGAAATTATATCCAAAATATATCCAAACT
Source organism: Megalonaias nervosa (assembly GCA_016617855.1). Lineage (NCBI taxonomy): Eukaryota > Metazoa > Mollusca > Bivalvia > Unionida > Unionidae > Megalonaias > Megalonaias nervosa. Next base: position 6,022 of record JAECUM010044492.1, on the reverse strand, counting down.
GACCAAAATCTAACAAACTTCAAATCACTTTCAACCAACCAACAACTTGTCAGCCAATTGGAATCGACTTGGCAACATCATGGTATGAACTATTACTACTTTCTGAACTATCATATATACTCCCTTATGTGTCAAGTCCAACTGCCAACATCAGAGTCTCAGCTAAATGCCATGGCAGATGTGGGTCTGTGCAGTTTGTTAGGAGTAATCAGTAGATCAAACAACACAGATCCTGATCTGCAGGTTCATTATGCTATGGCAGATCAGGATTTTTGTTGTTTGCAGTTTGCCTTGACTTATAAACGAATATATATGGTATCCCTCAGAAGGATGGTAACAAGCAAAACTTTTATAACAATCTAATTTTCTATGCATTTTGTGCTTAATAGAATCAGTTTACCATAAGAAATTACACTGAAGTCGTACACAGTAATTTTCTTTGTCCCTTTAAAAGTTTGTGAGTTCCCAAAATTTTGGAGAATTGATGGGCAGAATGATCTCTGTCCTTGGGATCAGATGCAACACTGATAATGAGTATGTGTTTTGCAGAACCAGGCTATGTTAGGACATATTTTGTTTGAAATCAAATTATAGGTCATAAAAGCCAAGACTTTAAATTAGGTTAAATAAATTAGATAGCAATTTAAAAATAAAATTCTCAAACTATAATGGCCATGACCATTCCAGTAACAAATCAAGGAACATGTTAGACTTAAAAGGCCTTGTGGTGAAAGGTGACTCTGTGTGCGTTCTCATTAAACTGTAGTATTTTTTTCTGTGACAAAAATCACACGAATTGCATTGTGACAGTTATGTCAAATTTTCTGACAGCTGTACCAATTCTGGAAATGTTCAACTATATTTTATGTCATCTGAGCAATCAATTTGTATGCAAGCACTGTGAAAGCATTATTTATTACAATTACTAGAATGAACTCCCATCAATAACATGCTTTCAAACAAGAGGCATTAAATACATGGCTAAATTCACATTTCTGGCCACTAATATTACTGTAGTTGATTAAATTCAGTACAGGTCTCTGCAACATTTGTCAGGATGCGATTTGGCAGTAATCAAGCTGTAAATATACCCCTTTATTGAGTTGGACAAAGGAGTTTGGATCAGTGGGGAATATTATTAAAGAGCCACTGATGTATGACTCGGATATTGGAAATGACCAAGAGTGACATTCTGTATATCTTTGTCCCACAACATCTGTACCATTAACTGACCAATACTTTTTTTTATTTCTCCATAATAATGTTTATTATGTGTCTGTATTTGAATTTTCCCTTCCCCTATAACACTGAAGTATCTCATAAAGCGTTATATCATAGGACAATAGTAGCATGTATTTAATATTAAAAAAAAGTTACCACATAAAATGCAAAGACAAAATAAAAACAACAGGTAGATAAAGACAAGGGGACAAGAAAGTAAAAATTCTATCTAAACCAATATCCTATTCAACTTGTAAATTAATAATTCAAAGTTAAAGTCAATATAATCTTAGTTGTCTATCTAAAATAATAAAATGTATTGGACATATACCTAGAAATTCTTCTAGGGTGATTGGGATTGAGTCCTGGGCATTTTTTTTGGAAACATTAGACCTAGTTGAAAAAAATATTTGTCAAGGAGTGATTCTAAATTGAATTCTGCAGAAAATGTGAAATATTTCAAAATGGTTAGAGACCCATTTTTGCTGTATAGAATACCTAACTAAATCCATGGTACCACTAGCTGTAAATCTTTCAAATCTAGATTCTAAGTCATCCAAATTGTACAGTAAGATTTAATAAAGAGTCCAAAACAAGATTTTCCTTTCTCTAAAACTGCATTCTTGGGATGCAGTGCTAAGAACAAAACACAGAGCATGCATGGTCACAGTCGAACATGTTCTTGTCCAATTAAATTTCTCCATGATACAGGAAACGGGAAATATTATTTCATTGACAGGATCAGTTTGCCAGTTACTGCCAGGTCATTACATTGTGATTAATTGAAACATGATATTGGCCAGACTCATATGCACACATGTCCATTATTTATTAATATTTTGCATGTGATCGGGGTGATGAAAAGCTGATTACAAACTAACATGAAAAGGAGCAAAACAAAATTTACTGCAATCTTGTATTTATCAGATCTAGAATATTTAAGTTAAGAATGAAGAATTTATAATTTCATAGATATTACTTTAGATATCTTTGGTCAATTGTCCATTGGTCAATTCTGGCATTCTTACACTTTCCATTGCCAATTCAAGAATCACCATCCATCAAGTACTGATTTTCTCCACCTAGCTTACTTCTGGTCATAAAAGCTACAGTAGATTACATCTAATGAACCCTTTATTATCACTTATGGCACAAAATTCTTTTTACCATCTTTAACTTGTCCATAAAACCCACAAATTGAATGTTTGTTTATTATTATGGCACCAGACGACAAATTTCCGTCTGCTTCCAGTAACTTTTTTTCTCCATGGATAATGAAGAATTGCAGCAGTGATCACAAAATAGTCATGATTATTGCTTTTAATGAAGGCTTACTTCTTTTTGTTTTCACAGAAGGGAAAATTTCCATCCTGTGCATTAGCCAATCAACTAATGTACCAATCAAACAGTGATAAAGATGTAATTATAAAGAAATGCCACCATTATCTTGTCATTTAATGTTGTCCATCATGTGATGTAACATTTTCTTAGTTTATGTATGCAAAATTCCAGTGAGACTGTTTATATCATTGAAATTCAAATGAAAACATTTACATCAGTGAAATTCAAATGAGAACATTTATAACAGTGAAATTCAAATGAGAACATTGAGACAACTGCAAATAAAATATTGCTCAGTATTTTCCTAGGGGACACATCTAGAGCATATATACAGTATTGATTCCATGCTAAATATTCCTCACTTTCATACTATATCTAGAAAAATGTAGACCAATCAATGGCTTTCCATTTATTTTTGTTTTTAATTTTTGAACCAATATTAATAGTAAATATATCAGTCAAATATTAAATAAAGACCAACCTAAAGTACTGAATTTTTTCCAACATTTTCCAGAATACTGTGCCATTCTCTTTAAAACCCTCTAATTGTACCTTTTCTTTCGTAAATCTGTATCAACTGTGAACATAATTATTCCTTAATTTTTTCCAATACTGTTGATTGCATATTTTACAAAAATAATCATTTCAAGGTTTCTGTAGTTTTTTAAAAATATCTTTACCCATATCTGATGTCACATCATTATCATTTACCAAGATTGAAAGGCATCTATGTTAACAAGATTTCTGTCAAAGTTGGTCAAATTATGTTAGGCAGTTTTTAAAAAAATTATAGTTGTGCAAATATTTGTCTATTTTTAATAATGGTAGCCATATTTGCTGGCAGATCAGTGTTATTTGCATAAATCTGAATGGCAATCATACAAGAATGCGTTTTGTCAAATCTGGTTAAAATAGGTCATGCATGCTTTTATAAGTTATTGAAGTTTACATACCTTGAGTAACAGCAAGCAATTGGATGGCAGATTGGTATGATTCATACTGATTTACCAGTCCTTTATGCCAAGATACTTTCTGTCACAACTGATCTAATTCTACTACGTTTTTTTTAAATTAACAAATCATTTAAAGGATTTTCTATTTTTAGTGATAGTGACCATATTTAATGGCAGATCTGCATCATTTGTATAAACCTAAAATCATTTAAGTCCAGAATCTTAAAAGTTTCTGATAAGTCATTAAAAGCTTTTTATATCTTTAGTAGCCTGTATGTTTTATGTTAAATTTTCCCAAGTCTGTTCAGTGATTTTTAAATGGAGCCATTTAATGCTTTTTCTGTATTTATTTGTAACATAGACAGTATCTTATTTCAAATCAGCATAATTTCTAAAAATGTGAAAGCCCCCTCTGCCAAGATACACTCTGCCAAATTAGATCAAATTCTGTTGAGCAGTATTTTAGAAGACAACATTTAAGAGTTTTTCTGTTATTTTAGTAACAAAATCCATAGTTGATATAAAATCCATATTTGATATAGAATCCATAGTTGATATAAAATCCATATTTGATATAAAATCCATATTTGATATAGAATCCATATTTGATATAGAATCCATATTTGATATAGAATCCATGGTTGATATAAAATCCATATTTGATATAAAATCCATATTTGATAGCAGATAAGAATCATTTTACAACTAGTAAGCATAATCTAGGCCAGAATACTTTCTGTCTTTTTTGGTCAAATTCTGTTAAGCATTTTGAGATGTTTAAGTTTAATCTATTTTTAGTAACACCAGCTACATTGGATGACAGATTGGCATCATTTGAATAATTTTAAAGGCCTTCATGTTATGATACCTTCTGTCATATTTGGTTTAATTTTGTTGAAGCTGTTTAAAGGTTTTTCATTTCAAGTAACAGTAGTCATGTTAGAATATCAGTAGCCCCTGAACAAATCTGAAAGAGGGGCCCCGAGTTGGCCGAGTGGTCTAAAGCGCTCTCCATTACGGATGACTGCCATCTCGCCTCTGTCTGTGTGGGTTTGAGTCTCGGATTCGGCCAATGTGGGTATGTGAGAAAGCTTGCCAGTAGCTTCTCGTGGGTCGGTGGTTCTTTCTGGGTTGTTTTTCGGGTTCTTCTTCCACCATCAATACTGGCTGCCATGTGTAGCCTATTATGTGCTGAAAAATGGCATTAAACCCTACAACAACAACAACAACAAATCTGAAAGTCCTTGATGCCAGAATGCTCCCTGAACAAACATTTGCAAATTGGTCAATAATTTCTGAAGAATTTGTAAATAACAATTGTGAAAAGACAACATGATGGGTGATGCACAACGAATGAAGGACCATGTCATAAGCTCACTTGACCCTGTGGTAAATTGAGCAAAATGTGAGTTTTGAGTATCAATAATTTTACAATGGGAAAAATACGTTGTTTAGTAATATTCAAATGTGAAGCTACAGTACTAAAGAAAAGGAAACTGGGCATACTCTAGAGATGTGAGATGCTATCCAGATGCACACCTCCCATGCAAATTTTGGCACTTGCATCAATACTCAAGTATGCCTAACGATGACCCTGAACTTGTAGACAAATTGGGAAACAAAATGTGTCAAGAGGACATGGATACCGATATGGTAAAATTAAGAAACCTTGGTTCCAGAAGCAACATACAGGTCAAACAAATTCATGAAGTCAAATTTTGAAAGAAATATTAAAAAACTGAATATGTCTTGGCAAGACGTAAGATTTTATGGCCAAACTAAATATGTCATGGATGCCAATATGGTGGATTGGAAAAAAAAGATTCAAGATACAACATCAACATTGTAAGTCAAACAAGGGTAGTAACTAAGAAATAGCTTGAAAACTGAACCTGACTTGCATCAACCTGTGCTTTCCTACCCTGCCCCTTCTAAATTTTCTACACATTTATGAAGTCGTTCAAAAAGTCTTTGAATGGAGAGAAAATCTGTGACATGGAAATCTGGATGTGGCAGAATGACTGACCAACTGACTGACCGATTGACAGACAGACAGACAGACATGGGTTGTGCTATATGCCCCCTGCGCAAAATATGGTTTATGCAACTGAATGTATTTTCAGGATTATGAAGAATACCAATTAGTGCTGAAAATAAAAACACACCAACATTGACAGTAATTAATATTATTAACTGCAGTAATTCCAGATAAATTATTTGCATCAGGATTAGATAAATCAAGAATTTATCTTTAATCAAATGTCATGGTTGATAGTTAAGAACAATTATGATGTCAATTACAAATAGCTAAAATAAGTCTTCTATCATCTATTTTAGCAACTAAAGGGATATAAAGAGTTTTTGCTCAAATAAATAACACAATGTTTCATGTTCCAGTTACTTCTATGTACAACCATTCCTTAAGAAATTTTAAAAAAATTTATTTTCAGAAAAAGCACAATTACACATTTACCGTATATATATATATATATATATATATATATATA
>JAECUM010044489.1:0-24601 GCA_016617855.1 Megalonaias nervosa | reverse complement strand
ATATATAGGTAGGTAGGTAGGTAGAAATTTTCATTTAATGGAAGGAGGAGGTTTACCGATTTTCCTTTTAACGAACAATGTATACAGAAGTAGTGTATGAAGAAAAAAGCGTAAATACTATCTATGTATTTTATTTATACCACATAGAAATACACACGATAGGGCAAATTATCTTCTCGACATAACATACATCCAGTCAGCTAGTCTGTGTGGCGTCATCATGAATCAAAGTGGATAGAACACTGTTTAGTGTACTCCATTTTATTTTTTTCAAGTTTACTATCATTATCATTTGTACATATCTACAAGAAAACATGCTTGTACTGTATGTCTTATAGTTAAAGCAGAATTTTCAATTCTTTTAATTTATACGAGTACAAATCTTCCTGATCTGCAAATAAGTAATTTTGCTTTAATTCTTTTTCTTTGCCAATGATTATTATCCCACTTTGTTTTACTTTGGCAATGATTATGACCCCACTTGTGTTAATTTGTCAATAATCATTACCCCACTTCTTTTACTTTGTCAATAATCATTAACCTACTTCTTTTACTTTGTCAATAATCATTTTCCCCACTTCTTTTACTTTGACAATAATTATTACAACAATTCTTTCAATTTTACAATAATTATTATCGCACTTATTTTATATTTTGTCAATAATTATTACCAACTTCCTTTACTTTGTCAATAATTATGACCCCACTTGTTTTACTTTGTCAATAATTATCTCCTCATTTGTTTTACTATACTTTCAATTATTACCCCACTTGTATTATTTTGTCAACAATTATACCGCACTTCTTTTTCTTTGTCAATAATTATTACCTCATTTATTTTACTTTGCCATCAATTATTCTCCCGCCTGTTTTACTTTGCATCATTTATTATTCAGCTTGTTTACGTTGCCATCAATTATTACCACTCTTCTTTAAACTGAATCAAAATATTTAGCTTATTTATATACTTTTGGTTACTCGAGTTTATGAGTAACAGTGATACAAATTTCCAATAAAAAATAAATATCTCGTGTACCTTTGTGCCTTTTCTGCTCCATTATATGCACTTCTAGACAAATTAATTACAATACATGCAAGATACTTTTGAGGGTACAAAACAGTAAGTTCATCAAGACCTGTGCTTTCCGTACCCAAATTGTCTACTAACATGACTTTGCATTCCCACATTGTCAACTAACATGCCTTTGCATGCCCACAATGCCTTCTAACATGCCTTTGCATACCCACATTGTTTATTAACATACATTTGTATGCCTATATTTTCTACTAACACGCCTTTGCATGTCCACATTGTCTGTAGCACGCCTTGGGTTACCCACATTGTCTACTAACATGCCTTTGCATGTCCACATTGTCAACTAACATGTCTATGCATGCCCACATTGTCTACTAGCATGCCTTTGCATGTCCACACTGTCTGCAGCATATCCTGGGTGGCCCACATTGTATATTAACATGCCCTTGCATGTCCACATTGTGAAGTAACATGCCTTTGCATGTCCACATTGTATGCAGCATGCATATCCATGCCCACATTGTCATGTAACATGCCTTTGCATGTCCACATTGTCATGTAACATGCCTTTGCATGTCCACATTGTCGATAACAGGCCTTGCGAGGCCCACAATGTCTACTAACATGCCTTTGCATGCCCACATTAATTATTATCATGCTTTGCATGAATATAAAAACTATTTGCGAGATAATTTCCAACATATTTTACTTACAAGTAAAGCATTCGTTTATAATACCGTCAGGACTACTTTTCCCAATTTCATTCTTTTTGATCTTAAGAAGAAATCTCTCACAAAAAACAAACTTATTACAAGAATAAAAAATGCGTCAGGAATGGTAATTAAGTTTCTTTATGTGCCTGTTAGGTATAACAATGAGTTTTACATGCATAATTGATATTACTCTGCGATATAACTGAATCTCGGTTGACATGTACAACAGTGTAACGGAAAGGAGGGTATTCATTTAAATCGCCTCAAAATACGTAACGTAGTATACGGACTTGCTGTGTTTAGGGATCGTCTGGTTGTACCTATGCCACGTAGAATATGAGAAATATTTGATACACTTGCTGTAATAAATTAATTACTTTTTAAAATAAAACCAGAGGTATCACAATGAATGGTCCTTATTTCTCAAAACGGGAGAGTCCTTAAGAGCGTCAAAACCGAGGACTCAAGGATAAAAAAAGTTGTTCATGTTTATCGAAAACTTGGTAATTCTTTAAAAATCACTGATTTCTCAAAGCCAGTACTAATTTTAAACTGTCGAACACTACTGTTGTATCGGTATGCCAAAAGATTAATCGTTAAGAAGAGGGTCGAATAAAATGGTAATCACATCCTAACCTACAAACCCACTCGGCGTAAATGTAAACTCTCTGAGTGCGTCATCTACATGATTTAATGATACTGATTTGAAGAACCCATCGTATTGCATTTTTCCCGACACAGGACTCACTTTAAAATACTCACATACACAAATATCAAATATTTTAAGACAAGCTGATAAATATGCATGTTTACTCTCCATGTACGATTTTTAACATGGCGGAGATTGGTGCATTACCCTCACAACGAGGAGTAACGATGACTATAGAGGTCAGGGAACCAGACTAAACGGACCTTTGCGTGACCTAAAGTTTTATTTGGAGGGTGTTTTAGCGACAGACTGCCGCACGAAAGGAGTGTGGGTGACTTTTGAAACGACAAAACGTTACTAATAAAGTTTCAGCCAAGAAACAAATCTAAAGTTCCAACATGGTTAAATATTAATATTGGAATGGAAAAGGAGCGCATATTTCAATACAATGCTGCAGACGCTAATTATGAATCGCTGTGATTTTCACTTAATATAATACAATATTAAAATTGTTATGTGACAGGATTCATTCTACAATTAATTTCCATATAATGTTTATTGACCTTTTGCCATGTGTAATGCAAGCATCGATGACATGATATATTAAACGACTACAAATAAACTAAATGTGCGTGCCGAAATCATAGGATAAGGGACTGATAGGAAATGGTACCGCAATTAAAGAAATCCACGGACCATAACATTAAGCTCAATCAAATGACAAAAAATGATACCGCTAGTGTCAAAACCCAACGAACATTATGTTGCAACTCTATGGTCTTAAAGAAAGTAACAGAAAAGAGCGAAAAACAACATGTTTTGTAACATTCAACAGAGAATCTATTTCCCAAAAATAAAAAGTGAAATTTAAAAAGAATATGCAGTATAATGCACACAGATGGAGTTTTCAACTTCTTTGACCCTTAAATTACTCTTTCAGCCCATCCAACCAGGATGCAGTCCCAGTCAATATATTATCCATACTTTACTTCCTTATGCGAGGTGTCGTTTGAGGGGTAAACATGTCAAGTACTCCATAGGCTGTGTAAAACTTGTCAAGAGCAATGACACACCTCAACCTTTTAAACTTAAATTATAAAGATCAATGCCATTTACTTCATGCAAAAAATATATAAACAAAGAAGGATTCTCAATGTAACACTGATAAATAGGTTTTTATATTCTGTATATATCCTTAAGCATGATGTCCATGCGTCACACAGGTGTGTCAGAGATGAAATTTAAATTATGCTGGTCTTAAGGATTATGACAAGAGTGTACGTGAATCATTGCTTCAGTAATAAAAGTCAGCCATTCGGCTTTGTACACACACACACACACACACACACACACACACACACACACACACACACACACATATTTTATTTAATGGAAGGAGGTTTACCGAGTTTCCATTTAACGAACAATGTATACAAAAGTAGTATATGAAAGATAAAGCGTAAGTACTATCCATTTATTTTATTTATACCACGTACAAATACAGAAGACAGGCAAGTGTTGTTCCCGACGTAATATACATGCAGTCACATAATTATTAAATGACGTCATGGTGACTCCTAGTGTATAGGTACACAATTTAGCGTACTCCGTTATAATGTTTCATGTGTACTATCATTTTAATTTGTTTATATTTACAAGCACAATATACTGTATTTATTTACTTTGTCAATAATTACTATCCCACTTGTTTTATGTGTTTATTAATTATCACCCTACTTGTGTTATTTTACTATCAGTTATTTCCACAATTGCTTTACTGTGCCGATAATTACTATCCAACTTGTTTTAATTTGCCATCGATAATTACCCACTTGTTATACTTTGTCATGAATTATTACCCCATTTTTTTTGCCATCATTTATTACTCAACTTCTTTTGACTTGTTCAATAATTATTTCCCCACTTGTTTTACTTTGTCATCAATTAGTACCCCACTTCTTTTACTTTGTATCATTTATTAATAAGCTTGTTTTACTTTGCCTTCAGTTTTTATCTTACGATGTCATCAATTATTACCCATCTTATCTATCTTACGATGTCATCAATTATTACCCATCTTATCTATCTTACGATGTCATCAATTATTACCCATCTTATCTATCTTACGATGTCATCAATTATTACCCATCTTATCTATCTTACGATGTCATCAATTATTACCCATCTTATCTATCTTACGATGTCATCAATTATTACATGTTTTGTCTTAATCAGAATATTTATCATTTATTTACTATTCATCACTTGTGAATATTGGCAAAATTGATAGCAATATGCTAATAAAACATAACTCGTTTATCTTCGTGCTTTTTGTGCTCGATTATTTGCACAGCTAGATAAATTAATTAGGATGCATGCAATATACTTTTTAAGGTCCAAAACCGTACATGATTAAAGACCGGTGCCCACATTGTCTACTAACATGTCTTTGCATGCCCACATTGTCTACTAACATGTCTTTGCATGCCCGCATTGTCTACTAACATGTCTTTGAATGCCCGCATTGTCTACTAACATGTCTTTGCATGCCCGCATTGTCTACTAACATATCTTTGCATGCCCGCATCGTCTACTAACATGTCTTTTGCATGCCGGCATTGTCTACTAACATGTCTTTGCATGCCGACATTGTCTACTAACATGTCTTTGCATGCCCACATTGTCTACTAACATGTCTTTGCATGCCGACATTGTCTACTAACATGTCTTTGCATGCCCACATTGTCTACTAACATGTCTTTGCCTGTCAGCATTGTCTACTAACATGTCTTTACCTGCCCGCATTGTCTACTAACATGTCTTTGCCTGCCCGCATTGTCTACTAACATGTCTTTGCATGCCCGCATTGTTTACTAACATCTCTTTGCATGCCCTCATTGTCTACTAACATGTCTTTACATGCCCGCATTGTCTACTAACATGTCTTTGCATGCCCTCATTGTCTACTAACATGTTTTTGCATGCCCGCATTGTCTACTAACATGTCTTTGTATTGTCTACGTACCTTATAAAAAACTATTGGTATGGTAATTCCAAATAATGTTTACTTACATGTAAATAATTATTTTATCACCGTGTAGTGAGTTTTCCAGATTTCATTACTTTAAATCTTACGAAGAAAATCTCTCCCGGAACTAAAAGTATTAGAAGAAATGGAAAAGCCCTAGGAAAGTAAATAACATAAATTTTGTCCCACATTATATAGAATGATAAAGGAAAAATCTTTCCCTTTTTGTCTGGTTTATTTATTTGCTTTTATTTGCTTAATCTAACTACTTAGGCTGCTAATCCTAAGCACAGAAATCAGTATAATTAAGTTAAAATGGCATATAACGTTGTAGAATATGTGAAATCAAAAGTATATAAATCCACTTTGACTATTCAATACCTTTTTTTTTAACAATGAAACTAATTATCATGTATTGATACAAGTTTACAATGTTTACATCGTCGAAGGAGAAGAACATTACAAGCGACTGCCTTTCGTTTCAACGCATTACTTTCTGTATTTCAGATATTGTACTCTCCCACTATACACGTATGAAATAAATCTATTTAAAGTAATAAACAACTACACATCTATGGAATAAAATATTATTAAATTAATAAACATCTAAACATGTATGTAATACAAATGTTTAAATTAATAAACATCTACCCATTTATGGAATACATATGTTTAAATTAATAAACAACTACACATTTATGGAACATAAAGGTTTAAATTAATAAACATCTACACATTTATAAAATAAAAATGTTTAAATTAATAAACATCTACAAATTTATGGAATAAATATGTTTAAATTAATAAACAACTACACATTTATGGAATAAGAAGGTGTAAATTAATAAATATCTACATATTTATAAAATAAAATGTTTAAATTAATAAACATCTACACATTTATAAAATGAAAATGGAATAAAATGTTTAAATTAATGAACATCTACACATCTATGAATTAATAAGCTTAAATTAATGTATAGAAACAAAGAAGATGGTAAGTTGATATTATTTACATCGATCCTTTGACGAAACAATTCCAAAATCATTTATATATTTCAAATAAGGTATTAAAATAGTTCCTGAGCAATTTGTACAATTTTCAATTTACAATAGAAACCTGTTTGGGGAGATGAAGTCCTTGAAAGAAATATGTCAACAGTGCAACATATTTCCTATTTGATTCAAATCGGAGTTTAGAGAGGAGAAAGACTTAATTATACTATACACATCAATTATGAGCGGTTTCCCTAAGCTAGATTTTTTTAAAGCATTACAGTTTGTTCCAACCCTAACCATTGCTCACCAGAGAAAGGTAATATTTTTAAATAATAAAAATATGTTTCTTGGATTTCCATTCAGGATTGTTGTTTTTTAAAGTGTCACGTGTCTAGGCTCGTACAAAAGTAACAAAGAAAAGAGTGAAGCCTACAAGATTTGTAAATTTAACAAAATAATTTATTTCCCTAGAAAAAAGGTAAAAATATGAAAAAAGGACTCGCGGTTAATGAATCAAATAAAAAAAATAATCCAATAATTAAAAATATAAGTCCTATCACTAAAAAGTTCTAATTTGAATCAAAGTTAGAATCCCGATGAATTTCCAAGATGGAAGGCGATGACGTCTTCGATGACCTGTTTTGTGTTGTCGTGTCAACAGTTCGTTTTTGAATCACCAAGAATAATATTCCGGCTTTAGAACTCCAAATAATTTTCAGTAAATGTCTTTGTCCAAGAATTCTGATGAGCACAAATAATTTCCTGGGAAATAAATTATTACTTCCGTAAAATAGAAACACTTAAATCAAACTGGCAACAATAACAAAAATACCTTTGTGCCCGAAGGTATGAATCACGACTGACTAGAAAAACACTATGATAGGTCACTTTAACTCCAACTGAAACGCAAAACCAACCACTAAAAATAGGGTCACGTGATCACTTACGTAGTAACATTATATGCCGGCTGTCTCGTCCGCCATGGACGAATTCGATTGTACTGAACGAATCTTACTATAAGATTCAAGAATTAAAAAAAATTGTTTACAACAGAGCTGAAACTGGCTCTGAAATCTAGGTCACCAAAAGATACAAAGTTTCAAACTACTGCGTGTTTAATCAGGTTTAACAGAACTGAACTGAATTTTCTGGAAAAATGTCAAATCCAGTGAATAAAGTTATCATTAGAATAAAATGTAATGAAATAAAAAATAAAATGAAAGAGATTTGAAAACTAACACACAAGTAATTAAATTACATATACTTAACGCTTCCCCCATAAAGAAGTAGAAATATTTATATAATAAAGCTTTCATTTTAAAATATGTTAATTATACATGAGGTAAAAAAATTACATAAGAACTCTTATGCGTTATACAAAGTGTACATGCAATAACATTTATATACACGGGAAAGTGCATCTGCTATTACATTGTCATTTCCCTTGATCTGACTGAGGTCAGTATTATCTTCCTGTAAGAATAAACTCCACCTTAATAATCTTTGATTTTTGTTATTCATCTTGCCGATGAAAGTAAGGGGGTTGTTATCACTAAACACAACAATCGGAGAAGGAGTTGAACTAATGTAAACTTCAAAATGCTGAAATGCCAATATTAAATCCAAGCATTCCCTCTCGATTCATGAGTAATTTCTTTCGTGCTTCTTTAATTTCTTAAAGAAGTAGCGCACTGGATGATCACCACCATTTCTATGTTCTTGAATCAATACTGCTCCAACTCCAACATCACTTGCATCAACAGATAGTTTAAAAGATTGACTGAAATTTGAAGCTGAAAGAACTGCTGCACTTTTAAATATGGCCTTTAACTTGTCAAACGCTACTGACATTTTCCAGTCCAAAGAAACTTGTTTTTCTTGCTCAATAAATTTGTCAGGGGTTCAGCAATATTAGAAAATTGGAGCAAAATTTCCGATAATATCCAGCCATACCCAAAAATCGCATCATATGCTTTTTACTGACAGGCACAGGGAAATCAGAGATAGCCTTGACCTTAGCTTCTATAGGTTTAACTTGTCCATGGCCCACAATATGTCCTAGAAATGATACACAAACACGGCAGAACTCACTTTTGGATAAATTGAATGTTAAACTTGCATCAGTGAGTCTGTCGAAGAATTTCCGAATTGTTGCTAGATGTTCTTTCCCGGTGTCCTTGTAGATGACGACACCATCGATGTAAGGATCAAAATTATCTAGACCAGAGGTAATCATATTCATCAAACGTTGAAAGGTACTTGGCGAACCATTCATCCCAAACGGCATCACTTTATATTGATAAAGTCCATCTGGAGTCACGAATGCCGAAATTTCCTTTGCCCTTTCCGTTAGTGGAATTTGCCAAAATCCTTTCAGAAGGTCAAATTTGGTGACATACTTGGCATTTCCAAATTTATCAATGCAGTCATCGATTCTTGGTAAGGGAAATGAATCTGTCTTAGTCACGCTGTTCACCTTCCTCTAATGAGTGCACATACGGGAAGTTTTATCTGGTTTCTGATCAAGTATACATGGTGAACTCCAGGCACTTTTACTGGGCCCTATGAAATTATTCTCCAGCAAATACTGAATTTTCTTTTTGCAAGTATTCCTGTTTGAGAGGGTTCATCCTGTGTGGGTGTTGTTTCACAAGTTTGGAATTCACGTTTTCAACGTCATGAAAGTTTTTCTTTGTCCTCGTAGGAATATCTGGAAATAAGTGCTCATATTCAAATAATAACTGTTTAAGTTTATTACTTTTTTGTTGTTGCAAATGTAAAAGTTTCTGGTCGAGATTATTCATAATTTCCGATTTTCGATGATTTGTTGCTCCAAAGTCAATAGTGTACGATTGAATTCCTTCGTTTAATCCTCAGTGAGAGGGACAGGTACAACTAAATTAATTGCATGATTTACCTGGCTATCTCCCTCAATATACTCCTTTAACATGTTTATGTGGCGAGGTTGTTTTTGTTTTCGCCTCCCAGGAGTATTTATGATGTAATTTAAATTATTTACTTTCTTTTTAACCGTGCACGGACCATACTATTTCTCCTAAACATGATTTTGTGGAATGGGCAAGAGAGCCAGAACGCTATCACCAGGCTGAAAACTCCTCTCCATTGAGTTTTTATCATACCTTAATTTTATTTTTGACTGAGTAGAGTGCTGATTCGTTCTTGCGATTTCACAAGCCGTTGACAACTTATAGTTAAAATTGGAATCATAATTGAGAAGATTAAGTTCAGCATCATCATTAGAATGAAGTTTCTCTTTCAACAACTTCAATGGTCCACGCACAGTGTGTCCGAAAACTAGTTCAAAGGGACTGAATCCTAAAAGATTCTTGAACTGACTCCCTAACAGCAAACAACAGTAAATGAATGCCTTCCTCCCAATCTTTAGCCGTATCAAAGCAATATGATCGAATCATGCTTTTCAAAGTCTGATGAAATCTTTCTAAAGCCCCCTGGCTTTCAGGGTGATAGGCAAAATATTTGCGTTGTTGAATGCCTAATTCATACATAACCTGCTGGAAAATTCCAGAGATAAAATTTGACCCTTGATCCGATTGTACAGATCTGGGAAGGCCAAATTGAGGTAAAATCTTTATCAAAGCTTTTACTATAGTTTTAGTTTTAATATTATTCAAAGGAATTTTCCTCTGGGGATATTGTTGACGCACACATAATGGTCAACAAGTATTGGTTGCCTGACTTGGTCGTAGGCAAGGGATCAAATCAATCCACCATTATTCTGCGAAATGGTTTGTCAAATGCATAAATTGGTTGCAGATGAGCCTTAGGTATCTTCTGATTGGGTTTTTCCTACCATTTGACAAGTATGACAAGATCTGCAAAATTTACAAATATCACTTTTGATTTTTGGCCAAAAAAAGTGAGTCAAAATCCTGTGATAAGTCTCATTAATCCCTAAATGACCAGCCGGAGGAGTTGTCTCCATTTTATCATAAGAATTTTATTTTTAAAGAAATAACAGACAGGTACATCAGTGGCTTCAATTTCACTAATGGCACTCTGAAAGAAACAGGAGATCTCAGGATCTTTTTCCTCTTCGACGATAAGTGATTTTCGTTTGTCACCCTGATTAAAAAAAAAGAATGAGCAGTTAAAAGAGGATCACTGTGATCAATACCTTTTGATTGATCAAAATAAGGAGTGAAAATGACCTCATCAAAAGCATGACCAATACATGTGTCAGGTAACGGAATACTTTCCTTATCGAATTCGTTCTCAAGAGCTTTCTTTGCCAAAGGTCTAGTAACTACACAAGCTGGGTACAAATCAGGAATTCGTTTTCAATAGTATCAACTTTGCGATCCAAAGAAGGCTTGTCAGTTACAAGTGGATTAACCACAACCTTGTCTCCAGATAGGTCGTTGCCTAGCAACAAATGAATGCCCTCAACGGGTAAAGTAAACACCATACCGACAGTCACAGGTCCTGAAACTAAGTCTGATGACAAATTTACAGAATGGAGAGGAACATTTACAAAGCCGCACTCTACTCCCTGAATGAGAACACTCTCATTAGAACAGGACTTCTCAGAAAAAGACCAAGTACCTGATAATAAAAGACTCTGAGAACCTCCTGTATCCCTTAAAATTTGAATAGGGATAGAATTGGCGAAATCACGCAAGAGTGATATTGAACCCTTCGACATGAATGGTTCATAATTCTCCATAATAAAATCAGACTGGGGTTTATTAGACCCAACACATGTATTGCTTTCAATACATGACCGTGACCTCGGCCTCTTAGAAATAAGAGCATTTGGGATAGGTCTATCTTGATTCTGATGCCTATATTTCAATTAATAGCAATCAAGAATGACGTGTCCTTTTTTCTTGCAACAGGTACACCTAGGAATAGACAAAGATATTGATTTTGACAAGGATTTTGAATCAAGTTTATCAGAAGCTTGATTTTTAGAAGTTGTGCCAGATTGGGCTTTTGGAGGAGTCGTATTAGGCTGAAATACCTTTCTACCCATAGGCTGCTGAGTGAATGATTTGCCTACAACAGGAACTTTATGAGTTAAAGAATACTCATCATCAGCTAGAGGAGCGTTTTCCAAGGTTTCGATCTTATGCTCGTAAAGATACATCCTAATGTCACTATGGACACAGTTCCCAAACTCTTCAACTAACATGAGTTGTCTGAGACTTTCGTAATTTTTGTTAACCTTTTTAGAAGAGCACCACCTATACAATTGTTGTGCTTTTTCCCGTGCAATTCGACATAGGTCTGGTGAGTTGATTTTCTCGAATTCCTAAATTTTTGCCGATAAGCCTCAGGGACTAACGCATAACCCTTCAAAATACAGTCCTTAACCACATCATAGTCAGCATTCTTCTCTAGTGACAGTGAAAAATAAATATCACTAGCTCTACCAGTAAGTACAAATTGTAATAATAGAGTCCAATGCTCCCTTGGCCACTTCAAATTTTCAGCAGCTTTTTCAAAACGAGGAAAATATTTATCTACTTCTTTTTGTCTGAAAGGGGGCACTAGCTTGAAAGTTCTATAAACATCAAAAGAAGGGGAGTGTTTTCCTTTTGCCAGCTCTAATTCTTTCATTTTAATTTAAAATTCCCTTTTATCCTTCTCTCTTTGTAACTGCATCTGTCTGTCTGTCTCTCTCTCTCTCTCTCTCTCTCTCTCTCTCTCTCTCTCTCTCTCTCAAATTGTAATTGTTTATCTTTCTCCCTCTCCTGTCTCTCTCTCTTCTTTTTCAAATTGTAATTGCATTAGCCTGTCTGCTTTTCTTTTTCAAATTGCATTTGTCTTTCTTCAAATTGCCTTTGCATTTCTTCTCTTCTTTCTTTAACTTGTAACTCCATTACTTCCATTTCTTTTTCCCTTTGTATCTTTTCTAACTGAAACAGAACCTGTCTTATGTCTAATTCCAATTTTTTTAGCTGGACTTCCATTTTCAAAAAAAAAAAAAAAAAAAAATCCAAACACTCCAGGGTAAAATTAAAAACTTCTCTACTTTTGATGATATTGTGAATGAAAGCCTGTTGTTTTCACTAAAGATTTCAAACAAAATGTAAAATAGTACTTGGGATTTAAAAACTAGGGGAATTTAAATTTCAAAAAACAATTTTCTGAAATATTTTATCCAAAATTCATATATCCAAGGATGAACATCCAATTTTCTCCTGTTACGTGTAAGTTCGTGATAAAAATAACAAGAGAAAATAGTGAAGCCAACAAGCTTTGTATATTTTAACAAAATAATTTACTGGTGATAACAGATCCTCGATTGAATCACATTTTATGTTTCCGTATAACTCCAGAATAAATTTCCACTGAATTTCTTTCTCCCAGAACTTTTATAAAAAGTACACTTGTTTAGTCTTCTAGAGAATAAATTATTAAATTCCAAAAACAAATGAAAATCAAACTGGCTACAACAATTAGAAACACCTTGTTCCCTCAAGGTGTTAAGAACGACTCTGACTAGATCTAGTAGGAAATAACTGTTTTAAGCCTCGAATTTAGATCACTTGGTACTCCACGTGATAGGCTACGTGATTTACAAGCTTTGCATATTTGAACAAAATAACATCGCAATAAAATAAAATGCCATTTATGACTTATGCAAGAATAGCACTATCTAAGAACCATATATATAAATATATTAAAAAAAAGAAAGGCTGTTTACAATAAAGCTAACACGCGGACCGAAATGATCTTCGAAATAGCCAATCATTATCACTCGATGTTTACAAAAACTGTGAGCTATAAATAGTGCTGAAGATCGTTAAGATCTAATAGGGTCAAGCCAATTTTCGGAAAAGAGGTTCAAATCCAATGAAAATTAGCATTACAATAAAATGTTATGAAACAAAAATAAAATAAAAAAGAATTTTAAAACTAACACACAAGCAATTTAATTGCATATTCGTAACACTAGTATGAGTAGTGTGTGTTTGTGTGTGTGTGTGTGTGTGTGTGTGTGTGTGTGTGTGTGTGAGAGAGAGAGAGAGAGAGAGAGAGAGAGAGAGAGAGAGAGAGAATACACTCGTTCGGAAGAAATATTTATGTTGATAAGTATGCAGAGTTTTATATATGTTTCTGCGACATCCATAACTCATGTATGTAAATGTTATGATGGTATCACTCAAACCTAATCCATCCAAAAACATGTAAAGAAACCCTTCTTTTCTGAGTAACAGCATGGTGTCATTGTTGGAAGGTAAATTGCTGGTGTTGCAAGCCCTAGTGCCTAAACATAATCCGAGTGAACAATGTTTTAAACCCTACAAACAAACTTGGAAACATGTTGCTAAGATTCAATCCTTAGACAATCATTCAATTTTATTACATGTCACAGAAACACGTTGCTCTGTCTTTTCGTGCGTAACATGGCGACAAAAGACATCAACTCTATTTATAACGAAAGTGAAGCAACCGACCGTAATAGGAAGAGGGTTGTTGGCATTATTCTGAATCGCTAAGCCCAAACCAGGGTAAATATTTAACTTACAGATAAGTGCCGCCTTTTAATTAGAACTGTATCAAGTGAATACCTCACAAACCTCACACAACGAGAGCAACTTGAAGACGTGAAAGTAGGTACGCGTTTAAAGGAGACAGAGGTAAGTGTTTATGTATTATTTTCTTTGACAATCTTCACGAGGAATAGGCGTTTACAATAGGTGCTCTCAAACAGTATTTGAGGGTAAAATACGCAAGACAATGGAGGTTGTCAAAGTATTTATCGATTTTAATTTATATCGAAAGGTACACGATGAATCTATACTTAATTACAAGTTGGAGGAGTGTTATGAATGGAAAAACAGAAGACTCGAAGACTCGCCAATTTTTGCATGACTGCTCTATAGCTACAGTTCCTTAAGCAGTATTGTTTGGCAGGTTGAAAGATAAATTTTTGTACCATTGCACAGTTTAACTACACCACAGCGGATATATATATATATATATATATATATATATATATATATATATATATATATATATATATGTATATATATATATATATATATATACACAACATGCGTGCGTTTGTTTGATGACCAGTATATATTTTTTACACTTTACCAAGATATCCGAAAAATATTACGTTCCTTTAGGGATTTCTTTCGCAGCATTACCACGAAATTAGGTAGGTATTTATCGTATGTGCATCCATTTTGATGGTTATGTTGCAAAAACACTAGATCAGATAAAAAGTGGATATGTTGCTGAAGTTTTTTTTAAAAAACTGTCTGTCTGTCTGTATGTATGTATGTGTGTGTGCGAGCGTGCGGGCGTGCGGGCGTGCATGAATGTATGTATGTGTGTCAACTGAGATAAAATCTTCTATCAAGGTATAATCTGTAGTTTCTAAGAATGATCACATGAAATAAAATTGTATCAAATAATTGCTAGAAATCCGACAAAGCAATTGTGATATAAATGTCAGATATGAGATGGAATTTACCCCTAATATTTCCATAATCAATATTATGTAAAAAAAAGACAACAATGTGGGTCTGTTTCTATCAGCTGGGTTTATCATTTGAGCGTCTCTTCTTTATGTTTCAATCGGGTAAGATTCAAAGTTTATCCAGAAAAAACGGTGATGCGAAACGCCTTGAAATATGTACTAAAGATTGATTAAACAGCAAGAATAATATTAAAGGAAAACGAACGCTTATTTTCATATGTGCATATAATTATATACTAAGAAAACTGAAGCAAAGACGATCATGCTATTCAGATTTACTTAGCGCTTTTGAAGCTTCAGCTGAATGATTTCCATGTCGATAGCATGCAAACAAAAGTCGCCATGATTTGTATAGTTGCACATACATACATACATACATACATACATACATACATAACCATGCACACATAGTTGCTTATATGCCGGCTGATCAAATAAGCTTTTGATAGGTCGTAAAGAGTTTCTTTGACCAGAGAAAGAGAACCCCGAAGGCCTGAATAACTGATCTCTATTCTGTTCTAGGTCTTGCTCGGAAACATGATGATCTACGTGTTACTCCTGCTCGGTCTAGTACTGCCTGCTCAGTCGGATGGTATTAAACCTCAGTCGGATGGCATTAAACCTAAGTCGGATGGTATTCAGTCTCAGTCGTATGATATGAGACCTCAGTCGGATGAAAATAAATCTCAGTGGGATGGCATTAAACCTGAATCGTATGGCATTAAATCTCGGCCGGATGGTATTAAACCTCAAGATGAGATTGCCAGCAACAAGAATGCTACGAAAGATAAACTGTCCTTTCCACCGAGTGTCCGTTTTCAAATGCGATCTGACACCAGTGGTACATGGAGAAAGGTGCGGATATCATCAAGGCACAAGCTACAGTTGGTGCTATACGGAATACGGTTCTACTTGGTATCATTGCTGCACTGGACCATGCCAATATGCATTCCAAGAATACATATGGTCTACATCTGGAGACCAATGGCAATATTGTGGTGATGCAGGTGATGTAGATATATACGAAAGAGAGTGCCTTCTTTCATTTCCATGTGGCATGCACCAAGAAGTTAGAAAGCAGTCCTACTATTGGTGTTATGTAGATGATAAGAAAAATTGGGGCAAATGTTGTAACATGTATACCGCATGCCATACGGGAAATAAGGAATACTTTTGGTGCTATACCGGTTACACGATGATTAGCGATTGGCAATATTGTTCACCTTAAGAAGGACGGCTGATTTATACCTCCTTTGTATAAGACGAATCAAATAATGTATGCACACCTACCACGAAGCTTCTTCAGTTGACAAAACCTGTGTATGAATTGTACATGTGTGTGTGTGTGTGTGTGTGTGTGTGTGTGTGTGAATATGACTGCGAATGCCCAGTTTATCCTACTGAGCAGTTCCTTTGTCATTTGAGAACGTCATTTAAATTTTTGGGAATTCATTCTATTTCTCATTAATTAACAGACTGATATTTGTTTCAGGACATTGCCTTTTATTCAATTGATTTTTCTCTTTTTTTCTGTAAGAATGGAAGTGACTGACACAATTCATAAGCATTGTGATTTTCGTAACTGGTATTGATTTTGGAACAACACAAAAGGTTTGTATTTACAAGATCATTTATTCTGCAACAAGGCAAACTATTTTCTTTTCCGTTTCCATTTAAAATGATTCTTTTGTTCTTACTAATTTTTTAAGATTAGCTTAATTTCAATGTAAATAAGTTTAATGAATTTTGCACTAGGTTTAGCTTTGCTTTAAAATGTCATTCATTACACTTTAGACGTACTTGATAGAATGCATGCTGAAGTTTATTTTTATCACAGAGACATTGTAAACAAATGAATGTGCATTATTCGTATCTAGAACAGGAAATATTTACGATCAATACATGCGTTTTGCCTGCTAATGACAATAACAATCATGATTTTTGATGTTAAGCTGTTTAACAAGAATTGAAGTTGTGACAAGAACGACAATGATTATAACTCTGCCGTCATGTTAGGTGGCTATGTTTAAATGGCACCATTTGAACACATTATTGGTTATATCGTGTATGATTAAATAAGAAATCTACTTATCATAAATAAATCTGATAGACAACGAAAAAGGTTTATGTTTTGCCGACCATTAGAATTCCCGGTTTACTTATTTTTAGTAGCCTTTGAGGATAAATGTTGCTTTATCGTTTGAAACAATATGTTCCAACTGAAATTATACACTTTCATAAAACTGGAAGCTGTAATTTGATCGGTGAATCAAAAGTTAAACAAAACACGAGGTCGTATGTAATGCCGACAGATGATAAGAATGAACGCTGCTTTTCGAGAAATATTTACCATAATAGATTAGATAACTGAATAAATATAGTGATTTACCAGCTGTCTCATATTTTTCTGAGTTCTTGCGTGATTGCCATACTTTTGTGAATGCATGAAATACGCACTAACGGGAATTATGTAATAAGACGTATAAATTACACACTCCTATTCCATGATCCCGTTTTCATCAATTTCTCCTTTATAGGTGACGTTGTGGACGCATACCATGTTCATAACTGGACATTGTTTTTAATGATATAGTAAAAAGTATTTAATAGCAGCTAAGAAGTTCATTTTGCTTTGCATCACTTGTAACATGAAACATATTTGAATGTAGGTGTCTGGAGCCAAGTACCTCTGGCCGTACATTTTGGGTGATACTAGCTCTTATGGGTGCAAACAAATGATACAAACGATGCAAACCATAATTCGAACAGTACAAAATAGATGCAGATTTTTTACAAACGGGTTTGACTAAAGCGCTCAAAATGTTACATCGAACGTATATATGTCTACATAGTGAGCCAATGCACACTTTGGTTACCGTAGGTTGTGCTTTTGAATCTTATTTGAGGTCGTTTCTGCCCAAGGCCTTACCCACATGTTGCCATGCAGGAAGTCGTCTCTACATCTTGCTTGTCATTACTTTGCTTTCCACAATATCCCAATGCTAGTAAATTGCATGTTAATCTAACGTATTTTACGAGATGAACTCAAGATGAAGTTCTTGTCATAGTTTACTATGCATTTTAAAAAGGATGAACGGTAAGGAAAACACGGTGCAATGGGTCATTGATTTAATTTCCAGGCTGGTATCAGTGCTTTATCACCCATTGAGCACTCTAGCCAAATATACACAAACAATCAGTCCATAACGCTCATATAATAAAGAATAAACAATGTTCTTGAAAGCAAATACCACAAGTACCTAAATCTAATCCAAAGAATCAAAGCGAGAGAGGAATACATTCTAAAAATGTACTGGGACTACATGCGTGAGAACTGACTGGGAGGTAATAATTGTGACCTGCATCCTAGTGAAAAAGATTTTATCCGTGATAAAACAAATGTGTCTGAAATTGTGATAAAACAAATGTGTCTGAAATTGTGATAAAACAAATGTGTCTGAAATTGTGCTGCAGAATTTCAATGAATCAGACCCAGTTATATGATCGTTACAGGTTTTTATTGCTCACGATGTATTATAAGAACAAGAAAGATCAAAATGGCGGACTGTCAAAACTGCACAGTAGTGAAAGTTTAATTTTAAATCTATTGCTTGAGATAAGCACAAAAAAAAAAAGAGAAAATTAAAAAAAAACACCAAAAAAACCCAAAACAAAACAAAGCAAACAAACAAACTTTAATTACATTTTAATAATAATACAAAACTAAAAGTTACTAGAACTTAAACTTGCTTATTGAAGTCTCGTTAGACAAATAATTTTTGAATTAAAAATTGTCATTAGAATTTGTAACAAAATGAAGTTAACAAATTTTCTTCTTTTATAAAGTATCTATATTCCATTATTACAAGAACCAATGGTTTTCCTTATCAGATGTGGTGAAGAGATTAAACAAGGGCCGACCAGTATTAGATAGAAACTTACATCTGGTGTCACTCGAATAAACTAATTAAGGGTAGTAACTAGGATTGTGGTGTCCTTTGCATACATGAAATGAAGGAATTCTTAGATGTTAAGCTTGACGGTTGATTTCTTTGATAGCAGGCAGCACAGCTTGTGGTAGATATATTAAGGAGAGAGAGAGAGAGAGAGAGAGAGAGAGAGAGAGAGAGAGAGAATTAGTGTTCCCTTGCATACAGTTACTTTATATGAAACTTCGAAATATTTCATTGAATAGAAACAGGAAATGTTCCACATAAAAGGGGGGTGGGGTGGTGGGGGCTGATATCTGATTGGCGATACTCTACCAAGTTCCAGTGCTGCAACTGCTCAAGTGACCAGAAGAATGAATGCAGATCTCTCTGGATATAAACGATGCCGACAGGTAGGGTCTCCATTCAGTTATGGTTCCAGATTGTAATGGCACATTTGGGTCTACTACAATTCTACGTATATCATCCAAACAAAGATTGACACTGAAAGTCAAAGAAAAGTTAATCAACATGATGGGACACGTATGGTCTGTAGATATATAGACCTTGAAATATTGGACGATAACGTCTATCGTCATAACAATCAAGTTGACAGATTAGAGCAATCTGATTTCTAAATTGCTATTCGAAAAAGAATGGGGAATTGCCTGAAAGCATACTACCGTAGTACAAGCTGCACCGAGGAGATGAAAACCAATAAAACTGAGCTGAATCCTGCTGCTGTAAATATGTTTCAGGCTGGACTACTGGATGTACCAATAGGCAACAACTGTACTGGATACCCACTTGCACTAATTTGCATTCGATCACCTGGCAGATCATATATGCAAATGGTTCCAACCCTGCCGGTAAAGTTATCGGGGATCTTAATGAAAATGAATTGAAAGACAAGATACTAGTCGTGGATCTTAATAAAAGTGAAATGAGAGACAATATGAAACTAGTCCGACAATTTCATGTCATGCTTGGTGTAGAGGATCCCGAGGATATAAATGTCCCATTTGATGCAAGATAGAATGACATTAAATTTGGCCATCAAAAGGAACCAGCTCAAAGTTTATCTCAAGCTGCTGGAGTTGAAAGTTAAAATGTTACAGAGAAAGATTCATTTTAGGGGCTTCAGTAGAAACTTACCTGCTGAACTTTATCAAGGTTCGGCCAATGTTTTGATGTGCAATGTCCAGAAGGCCATACTGACAGCACTGCAAATCTTTCGCCTGTCGCCCAATAGATGTGATGGCAAAAGAAATAGGCAAAAAGTTTATGCTGCAAGAAATTCTTCTCAGAGATGAAAAACTAATGGAGATGCGCAGGCCGATGCTAGTTTTCACGATTATTATCCAATGTGGGAAGTAAAACAATTGTTTAACCCCACTGATTTTGGGCCGCGTCCGGTTGAAACGGTACTATTCTGAATCTTTCAGGAAAAACATATAGAAGAGAAAGAAAAAAAAAAAGCTGAAAATGAGGATGTTTAATCCCCCTGCAGTTTGAGTTTCAAACGAATGATGGAGGACACAAGTGTCGATATTTAGAACTATCACATGTCCACTTCATCGAGTACTGAATTCAAACGAATGATGGAGGACACAAGTGTCTATACTAGAACTATCACATGTCCACTTCATCGAGTACTGAATTCAAACGAATGATGGAGGACACAAGTGTCGATATTAGAACCATCACATGTCCACTTCATCGAGTACTGAATTCAAACGAATGATGGAGGACACAAGTGTCGATATTAGAACCATCACATGTCCACTTCATCGAGTACTGAATTCAAACGAATGATGGAGGACACAAGTGTAGATATTATAACTATCACATGTCCACTTCATCGAGTACTGAATTCAAACGAATGATGGAGGACACAAGTGTTGATATTAGAACCATCACATGTCCACTTCATCGAGTACTGAATTCAAACGAATGATGGAGGACACAAGTGTCGATATTAGAACTATCACATGTCCACTTCATCGAGTACTGAATTCAAACGAATGATGGAGGACACAAGTGTCGATATTAGAATCATCACATGTCCACTTCATCGAGTACTGAATTCAAACGAATGATGGAGGACTCAAGTGTCGATATTAGAACCATCACATGTCCACTTCATCGAGTACTGAATTCAAACGAATGATGGAGGACACAAGTGTAGATATTATAACTATCACATGTCCACATCATCGAGTACTGAATTCAAACGAATGATGGAGGACACAAGTGTCGATATTAGAACTATCGCATGTCCACTTCATCGAGTACTGAATTCAAACGAATGATGGAGGACACAAGTGTCTATGTTAGAACTATCGCATGTCCACTTCATCGAGTACTGAATTCAAACGAATGATGGAGGACACAAGTGTCTATATTAGAACGATCACATGTCCACTTCATCGAGTACTGAATTCAAAAGAATGATGGAGGACACAAGTGTCGATATTAGAACTGTCGCATGTCCACTTCATCGAGTACTGAATTCAAACGAATGATGGAGGACACAAGTGTCGATATTAGAACCATCACATGTCCACTTCATCGAGTACTGAATTTAAATGAATGATGGAGGACACAAGTGTCGATATTAGAACCATCACATGTCCACTTCATCGAGTACTGAATTCAAACGAATGATGGAGGACACAAGTGTCGATATTAGAACTATCACATGTCCACTTCATCGAGTACTGAATTCCACGATGCGCCTTTATAAAATGGGGACTGCCGCAAAGTTTGGCATTATTTCGATTGGGGGGGGGGGGATGCAAAACATTTGGTGGGTATGATCAGCTTTTCTGGCTTCTCGTTAATTGTATCATATACACATGACAGAAAATGGCAAGAATATTCTCCATGAAGTGATAAAATTGAAACTATGTGGAAAATGACAGAAAATGTGCCCTAGGCCTCTGTAAACACAAAAGAAAAATGTTGGAGTTAAATCCGTCGGTAACTAAGATGGTTAGTGCGTTTAAGGTAATCTGTCTATGGAGACAGCTTGTTATGTATAAAAACAGAAATGCTAGACTTTGTTACCTTTCAATTTGTTGCACTAAATAATAACCAATTATTATTCCCAATCTCCCTATATACTGTATATCAATTTTAATCACTGAACGCTAATTCGCTAAACTCGGTGATAATTTCCTAGCATTCGTGTTATCGTTTGAAACAGTAGGTACAATTTCAATGTTTAAGATTCTAGCCAATGCATCAGAGTAATAGATAATGTGACAGTGTTGTAAAATTACACTACTACATTGCTGTAATTTGGTTAATGACGTATTTAATTACGCTGCAATTCATACAACTATACATCATAGGGAATCTTCTCCAAACCCGACGTTGTTAAGACACAACAATTATGGCCGATTTATGGATATCATATAAAGGTTACATTGAATTTAAATGAATTTAGTATGGTCTCACTTTATGTGCTCTGCATGTATGCATTTAATATTTACACGACTTTTCACAGATCAGTACACTTTTGGATATAAAGTGTCAAGTAACATTACTTATCTACAAAAATGCATAAAAAACAAATATAAAGGCTAAAATACAAATTTTATATGAACATCACCATTTAAAAACGTTCAAGGGATTCTCAGTTGGAGTATTATTGTGGAATGCATCCAAGGGCAATAAAGTTGCCACTAGACGTGCTATGGCATGCTGGATGTCTCATCATGATTATTCAACATCCCCCAGCTTGTAGGTGAATATGTGTCCCGTCTGTAAGGTAGTATGTGCCCAGTCTGCAGTGCCTTGGGGTTTATGTGTCCAGCCTGCAGGGGAGTATGTGTACAGCTGTAGGTAATTATTTGCCCAGTCTGCAGGATAGTATGCGCCCAGCCTGCAGCTGAATATTCCCATTCTGCAGGGGAGTATGTATCCAGTCTGTGGACGTGATAGAATTTAAGAGGCACCAGTTTAGGGAGGTTTATAGTTCATGTCTACCTCCATTAGTCAGCTCTTTCAACATGCATCAGTGTATCATGATTATTCTGCATGCAGTGCTTAAGATGATGCGTCACTGTCTCATGATAATTGTACATCCCGTACTTCAGATAATGCATCAGTGTATCATGATTATTCAACATGCAGTACTTCAGGCCATGCAATTCTGTAACATGATTGTTCAACATGCAGTACTTCAGGCCATGCAATTCTGTAACATGATTATTCTACATGCAGTACTTCAGGCCATGCAATTCTGTAACATGATTATTCTACATGCAGTACTTCAGTCCATGCAATTCTGTAACATGATTATTCTACATGCAGTACTTCAGGCCATGCCATTCTGTAACATGATTATTCTACATGCAGTACTTCAGGCCATGCAATTCTGTAACATGATTATTCAACATGCAGAACTTCAGGCCATGCAATTCTGTAACATGCTTATTCTAAATGCAGTACTTCAGGCCATGCAATTCTGTAGCATGATTATTCTATTTGCAGTACCTCAGATTATGCATCAGTGTATCATATTTATTTTACATGCAATAGTAAGTTAAGGCTGGAATCCCGGACCCTATGCATGGAACATCAAGGAACAATAGTAAGTTAAGGCTGGAATCCCGGAGCCTATGCATGGAACACCAGGGAACAATAGAAAATTAAGGCTGGAATCCCGGAACATGTGCATGGAAAATTAGGGAACAATAATAAGTTAAGGCTGGAATCCCTAAGCATATGCATGGAAAATCAGGGAACAATAATAATTAAGGCTGGAATCCAGGACCCTATGCTTGGAACATCAGGGAACAATAGTAAGTTAAGGCTGGAATCCTGAACATATGGATGTAAAATCAGGGAACAATAGTAATTAAGGCTGGAATCCCGGAACATATGTATGGAAAATCAGGGAACAATAGTAATTAAGGCTGGAATCCCTGAACATATGCATGGAACATCAGGGAACAATAGTAATTAAGGCTGGAATCCGGGAAGATATGCATGAAAACTCAGGGAACAATAGTAATTAAGGCTGGAATCCCTGAATATATGCATGGAACATCAGGAAACAATAGTAAGTTAAGGCTTGAATCCCTGTACATATGCATGGAAAATCAGGGAGCAATAGTAATTAAGGCTGGAATCCCAGAACATATGCATGAAAAATCAGGGAACTATAGTAAGTTAAGGCTGGAATCCCTGAACATATGCATGGAAAATCAGGGAGCAATAGTAATTAAGGTTGGAATCCCTAAACATATGCAAGGAAAATCAGGGAACAATAGTAATAAAGGCTGGAATCATTGAACATATACATCGAACATCAGGAAACAATAGTAAGTTAAGGCTGGAATCCCGGAACATATGCATGGAAAATCAAGGGAACAATAGTAATTAAGGCTGGATTCCCAGAACATATGCATGGAAAATCAGTGAACAATATTAATCAAGGCTGGAATCCCTGAACATATGCATGGAAAATCAGGGAACAATAGTTGCACATTAGAAATTAGTGACCCGGCTAATGAGACCTGATCACATCCAAAATATTTTAGTCAATACATAATGACAAACTGAGCGAAGCGGAAAAGCATATATTCATGTTGTTAATTCGCATATGAGATCTTTGTAACAAAAATGAAAAATAATTAAGCATACTTTAAACTCAATATAAGCTGAAATTGAGTCATATTTTTTATTACAGAGATCTAATATGGAAATCCAAACGTGATGAAACTTTCTTGAATGACATTGCAGTTGGGTTTTTTTTT
>JAECUM010044488.1:0-15614 GCA_016617855.1 Megalonaias nervosa | reverse complement strand
CACACACACACACACACACACACACACACACACACACACACACACACACACACACACACACACACACACACACACACACACACACACACACACACACACACACGCACGCACACGCACACACGCACACACGCGCACACACACGCACACACACACACACTCACAGATGTCATGTATACACTGTAGGTCAAGATTTAATCTAGACCCCGGCAAACACACATGAAGAGGAAACGAAGATAAAGAATATATGTCCATATAAAAACCGTTACCCATGACCAATCTTACTTAACTATTTAATGGTATCTTAATGAAAAATTCAAACGGCTCTCAGATCCCCACACTTCCTACTACGTGATAATATGCTTGATTATGAAGAACACGATACCCTGTTTCCCTTCCTGCATGCAAAAATTAAGTTGACTATGGACCTACCTGAAGAACCATTGGATTACATTTTGTAAAATTTGTATTGCTCCTATATGTGAATGTTCCAATGCAATTCATTACAAGAATCTGTTACAACATTTGCGAAACAAGGCTGTAACTAGTGTCATAATAGTCCACTAGATGCAAAATTTCTATTTCAACATAAAATAAATGGAAACATATTTGATCAAGTGGACAAATATAACAGATTGTCACTTCTGTAAGATTTTTGGTCCTGGTGACCTTGAGTTAATTTATAATGGCAAGACTATAATATGAATCTTAAGACACACGCGGAATAAGTAGCGAAAGTCCTCTCCCTCATAAATGGTACTTAACCCGAAATCTTACTCGAAATTATTCTGACCGATCGAAATGTTACATTTATACATTTCGAACTAGATTTTCAAATCTGAAGTAATGTTTATTATTCGAAATGATTAGTATATTTTTATGACAGATGTATTTTACCTGCAAGTGTAATATTCTTTGAGTAGCATTGACATAACAGGACATATGCTGTAATGTGTCGAATTTTGAATGAATAGTGAACCTTAAAGTTGAATTCATTGTGCATTAAAATTCTATTACAGTCAAGCCAGAAAGGTCTTTGTGAACGGTCACTTCGACTTTTTCCTTCATGTCAGTGTTAAACTTGAAAGGCCAACATCAACGGCCGATTTAGAATTGACCCGGGCATCGCCAGGCTGTCATGAGAAAATACACATTAGAGCTACCAACCATAACCATTTAAGGTGAATCCCATGTCAAATAGTCATTTTCAAAGGGATGTTGATATGCATCGTATTTCTCAGATTTTAGGCTGACAAAATCTGACGAAAGGAATAATTATCTTGGGGGAAAAATTAAGAACCTCTGATTTCGATTGGTCAGTCAAAGTAAGGCGTACACCTTGGAAGTTATGTGAATTAAAAGTAAGGACCTGATCGAATTTCTTTAGTCCAAAATTT
Source organism: Megalonaias nervosa (assembly GCA_016617855.1). Lineage (NCBI taxonomy): Eukaryota > Metazoa > Mollusca > Bivalvia > Unionida > Unionidae > Megalonaias > Megalonaias nervosa. Next base: position 14,220 of record JAECUM010044488.1, on the reverse strand, counting down.
CCTAGGTGAGGATAAGGTTTGGCTCCGGGGAAACTAAAGAAGAGTGCTTTCCTCGTTAAAACAAGCAAAAGGGACCAGGTGGCTGTCTTGAGAGGAAAGACAGACAGTAGTGCTAGGACGGACGATTTGCGAGAAAAGAAAACAGCATTAAGGTACGCAATTTTAATTTCATGTAATTTTCTATTTTGTTTGCTTTGTTTTATGCAAATGTGTTTGATATGACTATGATCCATACTATGTATCGTTTATTCAATTTCATGGAAATATGTTGATATGCTAGAGTTGTTATGCAATTTATTTCTTTAATTTTACAGTTATTAGTTCATTGATAGAATTGACGGATTGCATGCAATCCAAATTTTCAGATGTGTAAGATTTCATGGGGTTATATGAATTAATTTCCTTTGCTATGACGGTACTGATTATCGTGAGTTAATGATAATTGCATATTTATATATGATTTTGAAATGCTTAAAGAAACTTGTAGGTTAGGGATTACAGTGGGCTAGAATTTAGTGAATCTTATGCAATAGTAATCGAGCATGTAACTTATTGAGTGGAACTGACTGGTTAGATGTAAGGAGTCATATAGTAGCGTATGCAGGAATATACGGCAATGTTTGTATACACCGCACACGTGGTAATTTATGGTCAATCGCTGCTGTGAAGCGAGAGCGAGGATCTATCTAATTAGGTCAGACTTGGATGTATACTACATGGGTCATTTGTAAGGACCGTTAACCGTGAAGGTCACCTTATGTCAGAATTTATGCAGTGTGGATAGCTATTTACGCTTCTGAGTAACGAAAGTGAGAGAATTATCAGCAGAGACGCTGAACAGACCATTTTGCTGGAGACCTTATTTACGAAAATTAAAGCTTGCTACTAAAGTGAAATACAAGGTCAATAATGTCAAGCCAAAGCCTCTAACCGACCGAATCGGGTTATCTCATTTTGTTACTTTATCGTTGACGCTTGTATTTTTTTCTATGCGACTCGTTTACTCTCTGGTCACTCAATTTTGGTCGTTCAGCCTCTCTGCTACTGTAAATTAAAGCACTACCATATAACTAATATAACGATGATTGGAGAATCTTACACAGCTAGATTAGTTCGAGAGCGACTAAAGGCAATTAAGAACTATTACTCCGTCCGTGATGCTGTCAAGCAGCAACTACAAGCGCGTCAGGAGTCTCAGGTGGAATTCGCAGAAAGTACAAAATAGTTATTTAGACCTGTTACAAAGACTACTGAAGGTCTTCTTCCCACGTTAGAGCAAACCGCTAAAGCAGCTGGAAAAATAGCCGGGCCAACTAAGAAAACAAAAAGATTCAAAGAGAGCATCCGGCTGAAGTAGCTGCTGCTCAACCAATGTAAGAAATACTTGAAGGTATTGACAAAGCTCGTGATGAAATAGGTGATATAAAGGATCGTATACCAGATCCAGAACTAGAACAAGAACGAGAACCAAAACAAGCAAAAGTTAAAACCGTGCCGATTGATAAATTTACCAGAGAAACTGTTAATGATATTAGGAAAATCAAAAGCGTAAGACATTTAGCTAAGAGTACCGTGCAAAGTTTTGATAGTAAAGAATGATTTCTGAAATCCGAGTACAGTGATCGTTTTATAAGCCGTGATGACTGGAACAAATGGATATTTCACATACATTACGGTGTTGATCAGGCCCGAAATGATGATCCAAGATATTTTGAGTTTATCAATGAGATTGATAACTATCTTACACAAGAACAACAACAAATAAAACAACTATCACCACAAGAACGACAAAAAATACAACAAATAAAACAACAACAACAAAAACAACAACTCCAATATTAAGTGAGAAAGAAGAAACAACTGGAAGTGGTATTGGTACAGGTACTAGGGGAAGTGGTCTTATTACTCCATGTCCCAATAATGTCCTTGCCGATGTTGAACGATTAGAAATTCAGATTGGTGGAAAACGAGCAGGTAATAATTCCCCAGAAATCATTAAGGAAGCAGCTGATGTTTGTCAGAGATTATTTACAGGCGGTATCATGGATATTAATGCTTATCGGTCTCTTATTGATGCAATCGCCGATGATTACCGCAGTGATTGAGGGTATGCAATTAGATCAGTGACAAGAAAATAAGATGATCATACATAATGCTCAACGTGGACCGACCATGGTCAGGGTGATAAATTCACGATTACCTACGTATAAAGCAATCTACGGGGATGGACTCGCTGATGTTATTCAGGGCCTATTTAGAAGGATAGCCTCAAAAGCAATACCGATTGCAAAGCAACTGGGAATGAAAGCTATTGACGTTGTTCGTAAAAAAGGTATTGGTGCTGATGGTGATGTTGCCAGCAAAGCATTCTCAGCAATCAAGTATAGACTAGCACGATTGATACGACGAAAACCTCAGCCAGTAAAATTATCAAGCACAGAAGTTATGCCTGCAAACGTTAGTAAATAATAAATCAAGCTGATCAAACATTAGCAGAGTTGGCTGGTGAAAAAGAAAAATATAACTGCAAGTTTAATAGCGGGAAGTGGTCTTCGTGTTAGACAGTAATAAATATAATAAAGATGTTCAAACATGTATCTTATCCCGCATTCGTCATGCACGCACCAATACTCAAGGATGAGTCTGTGCGCGATTATCAGTATTATTCTTATGACGCACGTGTACCTAACGCCCGAGGAAGAATCGAATTACAAGTTCAGGATACAGGTAGATATTTCTTGCCAGGTGAGGCATTCATTGCGATCGAAGGTAGACTTTTAAAAGCAGGTGATACAGCATACGGAAGTTTAGATCGAGTTGGTTTTGTTAATAATGGCGTCATGGCGTTATTTAAGTGCCACATACATCACTGACGGAAAATATATTGAATCATGCCTGGAAAACGTTGACGTTTCCACGACAATACTTGGCCTTGCAAGAAACAGCGATGATTACTCGAGATCAGCTGGTCCATCAATGATGTTTGCAAAGGATACAACTGATCATTCAGAAAGCAGAAACGTAACACTAAATGAAGTTGGAACTGAAGTTGCATCAATGAATGAAAACTTCAACTTGGGATTTGCGGCGCGTCGATCAATGTTAAACGGCGATGAAGAATTTTCATGTGTGATTCCACTGTCACATATATTTGAAATGTTAGGAAGGTTATATTTGGTGCTAAACACACAGTGGTACCTGTTAGAAAAGCCACCGACAATGATGCAATATGGCGTGATGCTGCCGTTAATGAAGGTAAAGTGATACTAACAAAACTTTCGTTGTGGATGCCAGTAATGACTCCATCACTTTCCGAAAAACAACGGTTGCTCTCTTTCGTGGATCAAGGTGGTAAATCAACATTGTCATGGTTGACGATGACCACAGACAGTGTTCAAGGTAATGATGCTGGTTTATTCACATGGCAGATAGCATCACAGCAGGGGGTGTCAGCACCATGACATATATTCATCGCGTTTCAGGAAAATGCCAGAGTAGATTCGCAGGAACGAAATCCAATGTTATTTGATACGCTTGGAGTTAGTAAAGTTTCTTTGAGGATAAATGGACATCAAGAACCTTCTGAAGAGGTGTTGCTGAATTTTGAAAATAATCATGTTGCACGTGCTTATCATCGGTTGATGACATTCATGGGGCGTGATCAGAATGTTGATTCAGGTTTACAGATATCTCAGCGGGATTTTACAACGCTGTATCCGATCTATTATTTCTCACTGGAACACTTGGATTTGTTCAGACAATCTGTCATTGATATACACTTTCGAACTCGTGTAGCTCGACTACCCGCTGGTGGTTATAGAGCAATTGCTGTTATACTCATCGATGAAACAATGTTGCTTGAAGGTGTTGGTGGACGAATGAGAGTTATTGATGCCCCAGTAGAAAACATGTAATTAGATCACTCATGATAATTATAAATGTCATGTCATCATGTTAGTGTCAGCCTGACTCCTGGTCAGATTAAAAAACTACAATCAGTATCAAAGGAGAAGTGTGGAATAAAAATATCACTAAAGCGAGAACAGACCGCAGGTCGTCCGAATAATCTATCACTGACAGAACTTCAACTTAAGCACTTCAATAAAGCCAAACAATCAAAGACCGGCATACGACTTAATCTTTCTGCTGGTGCCATTAAAGACATCGCTAAGACGGGTGGTATATTTCCACTTCTCGCAGCTATACCAGCATTGATAGCCGCTGCAGCCCCAGCTGTTGCAAAAGCAGCTGAACTTGGTGCTGTTGGAACTGATGCTGGGTTGGCATTAAAGAAAGCAACATGAAAAGGAATAAAAAATTCTAAAAGAAAGGGAAAGGGTGTAAGACTGCCAGGAACTCCCCATTTGTGGCACTGAAAAGATTTAAGACTTCCCGGGACACTTCGTTGATTTCTTCCTATGTCCAATTTTGATTTACTTGATGCTGCTAAGCAACTAAACATCAAAAACTTCAGAGGTGTTTTTATGCGTGATCAATTACCTTACAAACCAAACCGTGTTGAAACTGGTATCATTAATCTCAATAAAAACTCTGGCCACAGTGCTCATTGGGTTGCATACGCGATTGATCCACGTGAAATTGTTTATTTCGATTCGTATGGACTGGCCCAATCACCAAAAGAATTTTTACGATATAATAATTTAGCCGGTGATATACCAGTATGGTATTCAACATTACCAACACAGACAATAACTGATCCGCCAATATGTGGGCATGAAGTACTTGCCGTACTCTACGCTGTATCGTCGTCAACAAAACCACCTCATAAAATCGTACACGAATATACTACGTTGTTCAACGTTTTAAACAGACATTAGTAAATATAATGTTAGATATTTACGGAAGATCTTCTCGCGGTAAAACACAGCAAGGTGGCTTATCCAAGTATGCAACTCTTGACCAGCTCAGGAATGAAATCGATGATTTGTTAAACATTACAAGCGTGGATCAAAATGAAGTCGTTGTTTTTGAGGATAAAGAAGGACGATTAAAAACAAGTAACATACAACTACCAGATGTGCTTATTCGAGTTCCCACCGCGGTTGTTAATAATATCGTTACTTTTACTGATCAAAGTAAAATACAAGATTCCAGTAAGTCAGTTAACGATTATATCAAGAAAACCGGTGATGCATTCACGGACAACATTATCAAGAATCGAACTAAAATTAAAGACATTGCAAACCCAACCGCAGATACAGACGCCGCAACGAAAAAGATCAAGAATCTAAGTTTGTGTTAGCTAACGGTGGTATATAATGCGTGCATTTCTCAACATGAATAATAATGATATTAATAATCTCAGAACATCAGAATCGGATTTCGACGCTGCAACAAAAAAAAAAAAGAAAAATATGTCGATCATAGCAACATCCCGATGATGACATCATTAACGACAATCAATGATTGAATAACAACATTTAAAACTGAGTTTAATAATCACGTACAAACGTTTTTGAATTTTCGTAGAAACGTAAACAGATCCATTAATGAATTTTTTGGAAATCCAGCGGTTGTTGATACTAAACTCTATGATATTAAAAAGATTACCGACAGTGCAGTATATACGGTAGCGCCTGGATCAGCATTATGGACACCACTCAATAAATCCATCAAACATCGCGCTGAGGTTTCCGGTATATACAGGTTCTCAGTAATCGGTGCTACAAGATTTACAGCATCTACAACAATTTTACGGCGGACTCCGTCAGGTGGATCATCTCCTGTATTGTTAGTAGTACTAGATCTAAACGACGAGGAAACATTTTTGGTGGAATCCGAAGAAAAAGATACCCCCGTGTTGTACTATTGGTGTCTGGAATTAGTCGGTAAACTACCACCTACCTAAATATAATGACAATCAACGTTCAACGTTTCAGATACGAGCAAGTGTGTGCGTGGCATACACAACTGAAAAATATCATCGACGAGTATACAGTAAAAGTAAAAAAATATTGTAATTGACGTTGACATAATTGTATATTCTGCTTCCGTTGTTATCGCTGGAACCGGCGTATTGTTATCAGTACTAACAATGAGATCGCCAGTAGTTGTAACAATCTGTGTTTCAGCCGCAACAACAATTGCTGATATTCTTAACATCATCGCGAAAAAAAATATCTACGTGCACAAATACAAAATTTCACGAGTACACAATAAAACTGCATGCGGCTATGAGCGCATCCTCCAAATTATCATCGTTGATTTCATCATATCTCAACAATGGAATAATATCGGATAACGAGTTCACAGAAATGATCTTGATTTATCAATCAGGAATTTACAACGAGGCATTAGATGTAGCGATGAAAAATCCTGATAAAAAATAAGGGATTTATAATCGGGGGTTTAACAAATAATAATGTCAACAAACGAATTACTACAACAGATCGCCGCTAATACAACTCTGTTGAAAACCACGATGATATCAGCGAGTTCAACCAATCCGGAATTTAGAGTTAGTTTTCCAACCGCGATTCCACCGAAAGAAATAGCACTAGCATAATTACGAGTTTATTATAGTTGGCCAAATATTAGATCAAAATCATTCGGTGGATTACAAGCAAATAATTCACTGGTATTTGCAAACAAGAATAAGCCCGACGGAATTCCAGATTGGCAAGTTGTAAGTATTCCAACGGGCAGTTATCAAACAGAACAGATCAACGATGAATTTCAGCGCAGAAATAAATTTATAAATGGCAGAGAATCCAAAATAGCTATTACTGTTCATGAACCAATGTTATCGGCAGCGATTGAAGTAAATTCACCGGATTATGTCGTACATATTTATCAGTCATCGATTAGAACTGTATTAGGATGGCCTGAGCTTCCGTCGGTTTATCAAGGACCATCAGAACCACGTCGAGATGAATTTATTACAACTAAACGAATATTTATAAAGATTCCAGAATATGGAAATCTATATCCATGGACAGTTGATAAATATTTTATCTATGGTACTTAAAGAATTCCTCATCTGAAAGAAATTTATATAGGGGGACCTCCAGAATGGATCTTTGTTACTAAACAACCCATTATTGATATAAATAAAGCAATGAATGATGAATTTGATCGAGTTTCCATCGATGTTAATAATTTAATCATCGGCATAATACAACACTACAGCGAGGACACAAAAATTTGTCATCGAAACAATTCATCACTTGAATCAAATTCATCAGATTTTGATTATATCAAACATATTTTAACTAAAACTGTAGTTTATTTAAAATTGATGATTCCTGTACCTGGTACATATATTCAAGAAATAATTAATAATCTGACATCGCTAATGAAGGTTCCTAATTTTGTTGATATCAATGAATTCTTTCCACGAATTCTCGAATCATGGAGAAAAGTACCACCACCGCCAGGTATTCTCAAACACGACAACGATCCATACGTTGGAGGTCGTCATGTCTCGCCGGGCATTGTAAATATAACATCGACGATCGCAGTCAACCTTGTGTGCGACGTAATTGATGGAAGTTATCAAGCAGACCTTGAAGAATCCAATCAAGCCCAGCAGGGATACAGCTTATATACATTTACTCCGCAAGTCCCACCAGGATATTTAATCGTATCAGAGCTGATTAATCTTGTTTATCTGCGAGTACATAATTCGCTATTGTCACGGATACATTTCAAACTTACTGACCAGATCGGACACTTGCTGAATTTACAAGGAGAATCACTAAATATAAATCTGTATGTGAGATCGTAGAACTTAAAACACCAGAATCAGTATTTTGTAAAACAAATAAAAATTATCTGAATAAATCACTGTCTATCGAATTCAGTCAAATTAAAAAATATAATTAATAATATAATGAAGGCAAAAACGATATTCATTCAAAACAATGATGATTATCGTTTCGCTGATAGTCCACCTCCTGATAGTAAAGTTACTATTACGATGCAAGGTGGTTTAAAAATAGCAAAGATAATCGATAGACATCGTATAGGATTCTCACAGCGATTTTCTGTAATTCCTACCTCAGGTGATGAACGTGCAGAAAAACGATTGCAGCGGAAACTTCAAGCGAAAAGACACACTAAAATGATTCAGTGAAGGCAACATTATTCCATTTTTCCGTACCGAAATGAAGTATCATTTATTTCTATCATCGATGTGGAATCGATGCAATCATATTCCACAAACATAAAACACCAGAATCAGTATTTCGTAAAACAAAAAAAAATCTGTCAAATAAATTATCTGAATAAATATTCTGAGTAAATCTGATTCTGAGTAAATATTAGAATCTGATTCTGAGTAAATATTATTATCAGAATAAAAATAAATATTATTCTGAGTAAATATTATTATCAGAATAAAAAATAAATATCATTATAATCTGATTCTGCATAAATATTATTATCAGAATAAAAATAAATGTTATTATCAGAATAAAAACAAATATTATTCTGAATAAATATTATTATCACAATAAAAATAAATATTGTAATCAGATTCTGAGTAAATATTATTCTGAGTAAATATTATTATCAGAATTAAAATAAATATTATTCTAAGTAAATATTATAATCTGATTCTGAATGAATATTATTATCAGAATAAAAATATATATTATTATCAGAATACAAACAAATATTATTCTGAATAAATATTATTATCAGAATAAAAACAACTATTATAAACAGATTCTGAGTAAATATTATTCTGAGCAAATATTATTATATCAGAATAAAAATAAACATTATTCTGAATAAATATTATTTTCAGAATAAAAATAAATATTAATCTGAGTAAATATTATTATCAGAATAAAAAATAAATATTATTATAATCTGATTCTGAATAAACATTATAATCTGATTCTGAGTATATTTTATTATAATCTGATTCTCATTAAATATTATTATCAGAATAAAAATAAATAATATTATCAGAATAAAAATAAATATTATTATCAGAATAAAAATGAATATTATTATCAGAATAAAAACAAATATTATTCTGAATAAATATTATTATCAGGATAAAAATAAATATTATAATCAGATTCTGAGTAAATATTATTCTGAGTAAATATTATTATCAGTTATTCTGAATAAATATTATTATCAGGATAAAAATAAATATTATAATCAGATTCTGAGTAAATATTATTCTGAGCAAATATTATTATCAGAATAAAAATAAACATTATTCTGAATAAATATTATAATCTGATTCTGAATAAATATTATTATAATCTGATTCTGAGTAAATATTATTATAAGAATAAATATTATTATCAGAATAAATATTATTATCAGAATAAAAATAAATATTATTATCAGAATAAAAATGAATATTATTATCAGAATAAAAACAAATATTATTCTGAGTAAATATTATTATCAGAATAAAAATAAACATTATTCTGAATAAATATTATAATCTGATTCTGAATAAATATTATTATAATCTGATTCTGAGTAAATATTATTATCAGAATAAATATTATTATCAGAATAAATATTATTATCAGAATAAAAAATAAATCTGATTCTAAGCAAATATTATTATCAGAATAAATATTATTATCAGAATAAATATTATTATCAGAATAAAAATTAAATCTGATTCTGAGTAAATATTATTATCAGAATAAAATTAAACATTATTATCAGAATAACTATTATTATGAGAATAAAAAATAAATCTGATTCTGAATAAATATTATTATCAGAATAAAATTAAATATTATTATCAGAATAAATATCATAATCTGATTCTGAATAAATATTATTATCAGAATAAAATTAAATATTATTATCAAAATAAATTTAAATATTATAATCTGATTCTGAGTAAATATTATTATCAGAATAAAATTAAATATTATTATTGGAATAAATATTATAATCTGATTCTGAATAAATATTATTATCAGAATAAAATTAAATATTATTATCAGAATAAATCTTATAATCTGAATCTGAATAAATATTAATATCAGAATAAATTAAATATTATTATCAGAATAAATATTATAATCTGATCCTGAACAAATATAATCATAAGAATAAAAAATAAATCTGAGTCTGAGTAAATATTATTATCAGAATAAAATTAAATATTATAATCTGATTCTGAATAAATATTATTCCCAGAATAAAAAATAAATATTATTATCAGAATAAAATTAAATCTTATAATCTGATTCTGAGAAAATATTATTATCAGAATAAAATTAAATATTATAATCTGATTCTGAGTAAATAATATCAGAATAAAATTAAATATTATGACCTGATTCTGAGTAAATATTCTCAGAATAAAATTAAATATTATTATAAGAATTTAAAGTAAATATTATTATCTGATTCTGAGTAAATATTGTTATCAGAATAAAATTAAATTTATAATCTGATTCTGAATAAATATTATTATCAGAATAAACATATAATCAGAATAATTATTATAATCTGATTCTGAATAAATAATCAGAATAAAAATAAAAATATTTCTGAATAATAATAATCAGAATAAAAAATATTATTATCAGAATAAAAATATTATAATCTGATTCGCATAAATATTATATCAGAATAAAAAATAAATATTTTTTTACTATAATCAGAAATGGTCCAGTACTTTCACTGTCACTACTTTCACTACAGTCACTGGTGTCAGCGCTTTTACAATGGATCGTTTGACGATCTGACATAATCTTTCTCAACTGCCTTACACGATTATTCACAATTTTTTTTGTTTCGTATTCGTGGGATAGTTCTGATCTAATTTTTTCAATCTTCGTTTGCGAGTGAAACAAAGTTTTCAAATTGCGTGTCATCGACCGTTGCCGAGGATTCTAACATCGATCGATAAATCAACTTCATGAATCTGTAATCAGATGGTAATGTATATTTATTTTCAAATTTTCGTTGTTGTAACGATTCAAAATCACAATTAATCTTTTCAGGATTAAGTTGATCAGAGATTTTCATTCCGTCATGTTGTAATTTCTCAATTGCAGAAATAATAACATCAATATTTTCGTAATTCATTATATAATAAATATTTGTTTAAATTTTAAAAAATTTAAACAACCATAAATGAATACGCAGATACAACAAACAAATGTTTTACTTACCTGTTCACGTATAAATCCACTTGCAGAATGACCACGGAGAGAAATTCTGGCTGCATTTTATAGCGTCATAACGCCTACGCGGAATTTCCAGAATAAATCGATCACGTGATTTCCAGAATGACGCTATAAAACGCAGCCAGAATTTCTCTCTGTGGTCGTTCTTTAAGTGGATTTGTAGGTGAGCAGGTAAGTAAAAATATTTTTCTTGAACTTAGTATTATGTTAATTACCTGACAGACTGAAAAAATATAGTTATATCCTGAGAGAAATTACTTCACCACGTAGATATTTTTATTCAGGAGTGGCAGCGTACTTAAATATTATTCGCTGTTCTTATTTCTTCGAAAATGCCAATTTGTATATTTTATCTGCGACATATTTTACTGAAGGCATGCAAATATCAAAATATTTTGCAGCTGCATTCATTGATGGAAATATTATTTCTTCGCCTGTCTCCACGTTCACGGATTTGACCGCCGTCTTTTCAAATTTCTTACACCTCCCAGAATTTCCACATGCAGAATTCTGACTGTGTAATAGCTCGTAAATTATGTACAGCATTATTTTTTGGATCCCGATCAATATGATCGATCACAAGTCCGTTTTCGTTTATTCCATGAAAACACTCGTACACGAATCTATGACAAAGATATTTTTCCAACGCCAAACTGGAGATACCCAGTATTAATAACAAAAAAGACCGGTTCTTTTAATCGACAGTGCCTGATTACACCATTACGAGACGCTTCATAATTCTTGATGATGGGATGTTTCACAAATTCATTTGTTTCATTTATATAATAATATTTTTTATCTAAATGATTATTTTGAAAATCTGACGAGATAATCTTCTTCGGTTTTTATGGGAGATTCGATGCCATCAGTATTTTTTTTAATGATAATATCGTTTCAGCTCTCTGTACTTTTTACCACCGCATTGTACACACAACTGAGTTTGTCCTCTAACGCCAACACAGCATCGTAAACACGGTTTTGGTCCTAGACCATCTCTGCGAACACTTTGCATATGATATCCACAGAATTCATTTACGCAGGCTTTGTTACAAGGAACTGAAAAACCAATCATAAGCCATTTGCATTTATTGTTTGTTTGAATCATTATATATAATTAAACTTAAATTCAAATATATATTTGCCTTAATTATAATATGGAGGAATTATCTGCAATTAAACCCTCTAAAGCCAGATTCGATCTTGACAAAATACCGAAAGATAATAAGCCTAAATTCAGTTTTTCGATGCAAGATCTGGCTTTAACGAATAGGGATATAACTGATCGTATCCGTGAATCCAAGAAGGAATTTCGCGACGATGGTGTGGCACATGTGTGTTCAACATCCAGAATTATGAATGTTGTCGATGCTACAATGCATGACAAACGAGCAGCGACAATTATTAACTATCTCGACAATCAAAGATATTTTATTCTAATGAAATACATCGTAGCGACAGACGACGATACTTGGATTATCCGTGACAAACGTGACCCTGTCCGGCTTCACACTGGAAATATTGTCAAGTTAAATAAACATTTCATATCAGGAACGTTGACTGGTATTGACAAACCATATTATGAACGAGCGTATCCTGTGACCTCAGTTGTTTATGCGTTGTATCCGTTGATTGATAAACCCAACGTCGATGATCTCAAACAGCTGAAACCGATGAAACTGTCGTCCTTGACTTCGTTAAGGCTGAACTGTGTTGCTGAACGAGTTACAGAACACTTCACAAACGCGATGCGTGGAAAAGGTTTCACGGATTTACGACGAATAAAAAATAAATGAGTGCGCAGAAGCAGTTAAAGATTCCGGAGCGTCTATTAAAGATGTTGCTGCGCTGGGAAAGAAATTAAAACTTCCAATAACAGTGAAGACGATAACCGATATCGAAATATGAACCAAGAGGAGCTCCGACAGAAATTATCGATCATAACGCACATGCGTGGACTGTGGCAGTAACAATATTTCCACGAGACAGAACAGTTAAATTTTATAACGATTATATATTTGATTTTATTAAAAATATTGGCAAGAGTTATTTCAAAGTTCAGACTCTGTGAACTATGATCAGTTTGTACGACCTAACGGAGAAAGTTATCGTGCAGAATCTCTCCATGAAGAAATGAAAAATCTTGCACAACCCATTGGTGTGAATATACCGATGATACCGAACATTTACTGAATAATTGTTTTCCGTTCCGTCAGTTGCTGCACACTTTGCTCAGGAGAAAAATTCATGGTCGCCGACAAGATCGGAATTTCTTGAAGATGTCCACAGTAGTTGTATCGAATACCGACACGGCGAATTATGGAATACTAATACGATTATAGCATGTTATCTCGGTTGATATGGTAGCATGTTATCCTGGAAGTTTTCTTGGATACGGAGAGTGTTCTGAATACTTTAAGAGATTTGGACATCCAAACTCGAGATGACCAGAGTTGCGATAAATGGTCCCTTGCCAGATTTTGATTTAACTGGACTCGCCTGTAAAGAATCATTCGAGTTTGCACCAAAAAACCTTCATCCGATTGTTTATGCCTGGTTTGGAAGATATTTTTCAGAAAAATGTTGGACTCCGGTAGTTTTATTACGGTACATGCTTGATGTAGCAATATTGATATAGTTGAAAGTAAATGAAGCAATTATATCATATCGTCCGCAGAAACGAGTTTGGTTGCCACAAGAAAAGAAATATTCCGATGATGAAAATCCTGATGTGATTGATTATGAAAATAAAGTTGCAAAGGGTCTCGGCAGAAAATAATCGGTAAATTTACTCAGAGTAGTTCATGTGATCATAAACGACATTGTACAAGATTAATTATGGATGATGCTGAACTCGATTTTATAATTGCTGATATAACAGAGAAAGGCACATTTATAAGCCGGAATAATGCTTAGTTATCAGACGGAACTAAATTAGGTACAATTGTGAGCTATATTGATGGTGACTCACTGCAGTTTACTCATTTAAGAACTTCGATGCTCGCACACATTTCGGTAAATTTATTATCGATGATAAACAGATTTCCTGATACCGCAGTTAGAGTCGCGACATATTCAT
>JAECUM010044487.1:0-19537 GCA_016617855.1 Megalonaias nervosa | reverse complement strand
GCATACATACATACATACATACATACATGCAAAAGGTCAAAAGTCAAGGTCAAATGTCAAGGTCAAGGTCAAGGTAAAAAAAAAATAGATTTTTTGCAAAATTTACTCAGGCATCATTCTACGAGCGTATGTACAAATTAATATATAACGTTTCTCCTCTTAGGTCCACAATGTTGCCATCTTGATTTGTGAGTTTGAAATTCATTCTTGACAATAATGGATTATGTACACGCAAGTAGACCTGATTTATTGGCTCAGACACAATGAGCCATCCTGGTGGCGCTTGAATACTTGATGAATATAATATATATCCTTGCTCCGCAGTGCCACTGCGGTGGTTAGATTTTGAAAGATCTATGTGGTAACTACTATCAATTATATTGCATACTAGATTCAGTGCGATTGTCGATGTGATGCTAACAATATTAGGCGAGATATGACGTCCTGCACTATGTAAATCATTATTATACTTAAGTATGGTTGGTGGTGGGGCTAATTTTCTCCATGAATCACATATTCTTTTAAACTGTTCATCAATAAAATCATTAACTGATTTCTTTAACTCGGACGAGTTAAATCCGGGAAGGATGAATGTTGGTAGTTGTTCTCGCGTAATTCCAAAATGTTTCAGAAAAACTGTTGTGAACAAACGATTGAGTGGAACATGCTGTTCTGGATCGTCTTCATTAACTATATAACCTACTGCATATCTATTTGTTGCTGGTTTATATAAATGTTTTTCTCTGTTAACAATAACATTATTCATAAACTCTAGGTCTGAAACAACTTGATTCAAATGTTGTATTGAGGCAATTATTTGATTTTTTAAATCATCGTTGTAAGAAACATTAATGCTTGAAAATAAATTTCGTAGATTATTAAATACACGTTCATGTTCAGATTTAATTGTATTAGCATATGAATTTATTAAATCAATATCAAGTATTTCTATTACACCTTTTTTGCCATCAATAGTTTTTATAAAATAGTTTTCTAGTCTATCTATATAATGTATAACTCTATTATCACCAAAATATCGTTGCCATGGATAAGCTTCTTTTACTTTTCGATATTCTGGAAGGTTTATAAATATTCTTTTATCCGTGACGAAATCAGATTGTTGTGGTTCTGGTGGTCCTTGATAAATCGGTGGAATATCAGGCCATCCTAACACTGATCTAATCGAACTTTGATAAATGTCTACGAGATAATCAGGGGAATTTATTTCAATCACCGCTGATAATGTTGGTTCGTATACACCAATTGTTATTTTTTATTCTTTTCCTGTAATAGATTTAATTCTGCGCTGGAATTCTTCATTAATCTGTTCTATCTGATAACTGCCAGTTGGAATACTAACTACCTGCCAATCAGGAGTTCCATCAAGTTTATTCTTATTTGCGAATACTTGTGAATTATTTGGCTGTTGTCCACCAAATGGTTTTGATCTAATATTATGCCAGCTATAATAAACTCGAAGCTGCGCTAACGCTATTTCTTTTGCAGGAATTGCGATTGGAAAGTTAACGCTAAACTCAGGATTGGTCGAACTTAATGAAATCATCGTAGTTTTTGACGGTGCTGTATTAGTGATGATCTGCTGAAGTAATTCCCTGTCTGTCATTATTATTATCGTTATTATTTAATTCGTCAAAATCATTAGCGATCACCTTAAACGCATCATCATAGGTTTTCATCATCATCGCAAATTCAGTATCGGATATTTCACCATCACTAACGCATGAAGAAATATACAAAGATAGTTTAGAACATGCCTCTGTCACTGTATGTAATTTAATCATATAATCGTGCAATTTAGCATTTGTACAGGTATGAACCAACATTATGTGTGCATTCTGACTGATTTTACAATCCTGCATCCCTGGCTAAACCAGATAATGAATTAGCGGGAGGATGTAAAGGTTAAATGCCTTGATCTCTAGACTTGGATTAAGCTATTTTTTCTTGGAACATGAGCTGTTTTTTGAAGAACGTTGGACCATACAACTGTTATCCAGAAGAGCACAACTTACTGGTTTTGGACAAGCTTTTCACACAAGCAAGGTAGGATTCATGATTATCTTTGATCACAATAAAACATCTACATATTTCACATTTGATAGCCATGTTGTTGAAGACTATATGAAGATATAAACAAGAAAACACACAATGTGTAAATACAGTGTGAGGTAGTGGATATTGACTATTAAAATACAAACATATAATTTCATACTTAATCAACAATAGACTGTCAATGGGAAAGATAAAAGCAGTTTCTAATCTAATGTAATAAATGTTGAACGAAATGGTAATTAAATATGTACTCGTAATATTATAACTACATTATAAATATTTCAGAAGGAAGTAACAATCTATGCAAATAAGCAAACCTATGAACAACAGATGTACTGTGGTACTGCGTAGCTGCATTATGGCATTACTGATGGAGCAATGTCTTATGAATCGGTAACAAACTCGCAAAAATATACACACAAAAATGTATGAACTACATAGTATATTGCCTGACTTACTGCTGACAAAGAAGATTTTTGGATGATTAACATAAAAATAGAAATCCAATGATTCTCAGAAGCGTGTCAACAGCTTGACGATATTCAGTATATGGAGCACTAGCTAGCAGGGTAAGGGACGTAATCTGTAAGTACAGACAGGCTGTTTCAAATCTATGTAAGGGCTGGATACAAGGTAATAGCAGTAGTTCATAATATTAATATGATTGGGTAATATTTTTGACAGAGAAATAACTTAAGTAAGGAAAGGAGTCAACATTTTATTGTCAAAGCACACTATCCAATATATAACAGTTGACCTTCCATTCAACTCTGAGGTTATTTTTTACCAGTGAAATGAACACTAAATGCAGTATGAATGCAGAGCACTAACAAGATGCAGAAGGAACTAAATGAACTAAAGAATATATTTTGTTGACACTTGAAACAAACACAGACCAGAAAGAAAATTGACTGAAAAATTAAATTTTAAAACTCCCATTCCAATCAAACAGTTCCGACAAAACTCACTGACAGTGGTTAAGTGAAATGTATAAAGCAAATATGATGTGTACTTTACCTTGATGTTAAAAGTGTTGATCACAATGTCCTTTTCTCCAAATTACAATTTCATAAGTGACGAACTACTTATCAACACAGGAAGAAGCATGTATTTATAGGTTACCCCATATCTTCTGCAGTGGTTAAGGCTGGAGTTTCACTAGGGTCAGTGCTGGCTTGATTATTATTATTCTTTATTAATGATCTCCAACTTAATGCCATGAACTCATAAAAGACCTATCATCAGATGACACACCATAAAACGTTTCTGGTCCATCACTGATTACTATTTAAAACCCAAATTAAATGAATAGCTGAAGAATACTGAACAATGGTTAAGAATAATATTCTTCTAGATAAAGATAAGACAAAGATTATATCAGTCACCACAGGTAAGATACATTACATGTACCAGAAGCCTCTTGGTTTAAATCTTAAGAATACAACTATTTACAATGTTTCTAATTTTACACCTATTGGATATGCATGCTGGCAGTTTTCTTCTCTGGGGTGTACTGGTTATTGTATGCAAACTAATTTATTCCAAGATAGCTCTGCTCCACAAAATTAAAAAATAATTTCTAAAGTTATATTCTTGGCTTTTAATGCATATATTCAACCTCTACTAAATTATTGCCTTAATATATGGGCAATTTTTCCAGACAGGACCTTTCCCCCAATTTTAAATGCAGCTTGGATACTTTGAGATGAATCTTTTGACTTGACTTCTAAATAATATTTGATGGGAACTGAAAAAAATTACTGACTATAAGAAAGCTAGTTGTATTGTTTGGCACAGTGTGCCATTTTATTTGTTTTGCTTTCGCTTGGAAGTGACAAGCGAGCAGCCAATGTGCTATTTTATGAATGTTTTCAATTACAGTCCTACCCGCTTATGTCGACATCCTCGGGCCTGAGGAAATATTGTCGACATAGGCGGATGTCGAGATAAGTGTTTGGGGGGTGGGGTTCTGAAAAAAGATACAAGTTAAATATGTCAGTAAGGGGTGACCTGTCGTCAGTGAGTAGCATTGACACTTTGAGAAAACAAACAATACAAATTTTGATTACATGAAGACAAAACCAGTGTCAAATACACTTGTATATTGACAAATTACATTTTGGTTACCTTTGTGTAATAAAATCCACAATAAAATATTGCATCGGTCACATCCTGATATGAAAAACATTCCCCACGATTATTCAATGTCGGCATAAGCACATGGTTGCATAGTTGTTATTTACACGCTTGGAGTACATGTACTTAAATTGGCCTAGATTTTGGTCAGTCTGTTCCCATCTTACTGAGGCTTCCAAGGGGATGGGGCTATTCACAGGGAAATGAAAACCTGTCAACAAGTTGGTTTAAACAGTACTTGTATTTAGTTACAGAAGTCATCGTGAAAAGTACATAAAAGCAAACAAGAGATATGCGGCTGATATGATTAATGAAGGCATAATATTGTATACATTGACACATGCTAATGAGGTATTAAAAGAAAATGATTCTTACAATACAATATTGTAACAATGTCAGCTCAATACATTTAAAATTTTTCACAGACATCTTTGCAAGATGCCCTGCCTTCAACTTCGTTAACAGCCAGACATTTAGTTTCCAGAGACTAAATTTAATCTGCGTTTACACTGCCGTTGGTAGCCATCATAAATATAAATAAAGTTAAAAAGGAAACTTTCACAGCACAATAAACTTGTTTTAATCAACTTTTATTAGTGTGGTTACTCTCAGATTGACATCATTTGAGTAACCCCCTTGTGACAAAAGTTGAAGTATTTTATGTGTTCATGTTTTTTTCCATATGTGTGTGTTTCTTGTATTAATTTTATTAAATTTCGTTTCTATTAAATTTTTAGTAAGGGTTTGTACACCATTCAAATCTTATTTCTTCTAATATATCAAATTTCTGGAGTTGTTAGTTAATTTATAATCATAGTTTCCTATAAGTCTAAAGTTTAATAAATAAAAGCTAAATTAAATTAATTCATATTTAATCTCTATTAAGTATAGTTTCATAGTTTTAATAAATAGATATCTATTATACTGTTTCTGCTTTGCACATAGGTTGTTTGAGATCTTAATTAGGCACGAGCAGCATTCACACTACGCTTTTCCCGATCACGTGGACACTAGCTCAGGTGCCACGAGTTTCCTGTCTAATACATGAATAACAATTTTGATCGTAAATATAATATTAAGTGGCTATAGTTAGGTTACTAATAATTTAATAATTTAATAACAATTTTTTAAAGTAATACATGAATAATTGTTTAGTTTAGTCAATTTAATCGTAATCAGTAAATTTTGAAAATTTAGCTATAATATTTATTGGTAAAGTTAAATTAATAATATTAAACTGTTTAATAAGTGTTCTTCGCATTCGTTTAAGTTGTTTAAACATTTCTTACGTAATATGAATCAAGTCTGTTTTCCATTGCGTTAAGTCATCTTTTAATCCATACAGTATGGCCAGTGTCCTTTCTCCCTGATCACAGGAAGGAGTCTCAATGTCGCAATTTTGTCGATCTGTCCTTTCTCCCTGCTCAACAGGAAGGAGTCTCATCATCGCATATTGTATTCCATTTCTTTTGTATTTCATTAATTTCTTTTAATATTCTTGCTCCATGGCCTTAATTCAAGTCTGTTTCGCTTCCGTTCGTTTGATTCTGTAATTCTTCCTCTGTTTATCTGACATTTTGGAACTAGGGGGCTCCTGTACTGAGTAAACTGCTTGCTGACAAGGCGTTCCGTAATGTTTTAATCAACGATCACTTTGGAAAATGCAAGAATCAGATCAGATTTCATTGCTTTTATTTAAGTCGCCGCGAGAGGCCAACTTTATAGGACCAAACAAAAGCCTGTTTGTTTATTTTTTATCTGACCGCGACATCAAAGCCTGGCGGCAAGATCAACTAATTGTTGAACAAAGTTTGGGTCGGAACTGGCATCTGGTTGACATAAATGATAAGGCGGGAAAATTAAAGCCTGGCGGCAAGATCAACTAATTGTTGAACTAAGTATGGGTCGGAACTGGCAGCTTGTTGACATAAATGATTAGAAAACAAAGGATTTGTTCAAGCTGGGACCAAGGGCTTCTGTCGACATGTACGTTTATTTTTTTATCTCGACGTCGACATAAGCATGACAATTTTTGGTAGTAATAGTAGATCAAGGGACCAGGACTTTGCTTTTTTGTCGAAATAGGCGGCTTGTCGACATAAGTGATGTCGACATAAGTGGGTAGGACTGTAACTACCTGTAAAGTAATGCCCGCACTAAATAAGATTGAAACTCATTTATTTGGCATTCTTGGTAACTAATATATTATGAGGTCAATAATATGTGTCCCAGCTTTATTTCAGAACACATCGACTATACTGCTATACAATGTGGAAATTCAAACTGTAATAAAACATAAGAAGCAATACTGCGATACCAAATTACTTCACAACCTACGACTGCAACTGTAAGATAGATGACTATTAAGAGCTTGATCTAAACATTTACTTTTAGACTTATTGGTACATGAATGGTAGACTTACTTTCTTGTATGACCTGGAAGATGAGATCATAGATTCCAAAGCTGTTAGTCATATTCACAAGGTACTCTCCAAACTCTGCCTGACTGTCAAGATGGACTGTGATACTAGAAAATAATCCACTAGAGGAAGTGGGTTGATTTCGAACTTGCTGCCATATGACTGTCTTAGAAGCCCTATGATACCACATGATGTCTGTCGGCTCTGGGTAGGCTATTACGTGGACTACCAATGTCGCATTGTCTTTCAATGATCTATAATACATGGTTGAAATGTTCTTTCTATAATCAAGCCTTGGACCACCTGAATTGAAAAAGAATAATAACAATTAGGCATTATCTGAAGCAGATCAAACTCTTTTCTAACAGAGTTTATAATTTATATGTGGTAATTTGCTTTGTTTAAACTTAGCAAATTCCTGTTTGAAAAGTAAGGGACTTGTACTGGAAAAGGGAATACAACTAAACAATGTGAACCTTTTTTAAAATCTCCCCCAATTGGTGTTCTTTCCAGAGGATTATATCTGTCTGCTGAGTTTGTCTATCCAAATTGCCTATGATGGAAAAAAAAATGAAAAACCAACACAAAATGAAAAACATTCAGTCAATGATCAACTCCAGGTAAATGTATCAATCACAAACATAAGAACAAAACTTTCTAAGCTCGACGTTGTTTTCTTCATCACATTAAGTTTTTACATTTAACTACTCCATGTTCATATTTATGCTGGTGAATTACAAACCAGTTTTGTGATAATTTAGTATCATCATTTCATATTTTGATCTCCAAAATTATTCTCTTTAAAATTTATATATTCTCTGATTTTCATTATTTTCCTAAAGCATCACCTAATGCATATTTATATCTCAAAACATTGAACTTTCACTTTTTTACACTGCTTCATTCACAGGAATCATAGAACAAATAAATATGTAACATGGGCATGATATAAAATTCTTCCCTGTAGTCTTCCGTTCTAAATGTCAAATAGTCATAATGTAGTATGATCGTTTCATATTTTAATCCCCCAAAATTAAGATAATTTATACATGTATTTTTCTCGTACATGAAAAAAAAAAAAATCTTTCTTAAAAGTACGAAAAAAAACGTAAAAGGTTTATTATCATTTTGGGGGAAGAAATCATGTATGAATAATACAAGACGATCGTGGCGTGGCTCCTTAAATTTTATATGTATTTTTCTTGTACACGAAATAATAGTTTTTTCTTCTTAAAAGTACAAAAAATAATATGTACAATGTTTATTCCGGGATCAAGCAGGGCTTCACCAATGTTGCAAATTGCATTTTCTTTTTTTCCTTATTGGCGGCAAAATATACCATCTGGCAATTCTTTTCTTGGCGACATTGTTGGCTGTTTAAACTTGTATATACAGCCATTCGTTTGGAGTGGAGAAATTCAGAAGCACCATGAAAGGAAGCTGCAAACTTGATGTAAGATGCACTGAAATTTATCTATTGTTACATAAACAAATTCTTTGTCCATATTGACAAACCATCTTAATATTGCATTCTTACGCTCCTCTTCTGACACTCGTATTCTCATCACTATGAAAATGAAAATGAAGCCATATGTACAACGTTCTTTTTGCATACCAGGGCCCAGCAATGTGGAACGAATTGCCCACTGAGCTTAGACACAAAGACACAGTGATCTCATTCAAAAGTGCTCTATTTCGATTGCAAGACCAGACTTATAGACCTAATAATGTTTCCTTACCTTAAATATTTTCAGCATTTTTCTGTTTTCTAATTTCATGATGTTTGTTGTTTGTAATCATATCATTATGTGTTGTTCAATGTTGTAAGGCACTTAGAGCTTCTAAAGAAAGAATAGGTGCTATACAAGGTCCTCTTTATTATTTTTATTATTATTGCTATATAATAATCATCTTATGTTGACATCTAGCATGAGTACTGTAAGTTGTGAGATATCGGCTTTTTTGTGTTAACATTTCTGGGAGCGGAGATCAACCGGACAAAGCATTATCTCATAGTCCATCTTTTGTTGGATTTTTGGCCGCTCGCTAGTAATTAATATATTTACATAGACTTATACTTGTATGTGGATGGTAAGTAAAATGCCTCTTCTTTTCACTCAGAATACAATCCTTCAGAACACTCACATTTTCTGTACTAATCCGTGTCATATGACCAGAACACCTGCGTCTTTATTATCCGTTGACATCTTTCTTAATTTCTGATGCATGTGCAGAAGTCAGCATCACTCCGCTATCACAAATTAAAAAAAACAAAAAAAAAAAAAAAGATCTTTTTTGTTGGGTCTATTCAATAGGCAGGGAGGAATAATAACTACAATCAACCAATTGATGGCCAATTCCATTTTTTAAATGTACCCAGATAAAATAGTTGGCTGAAATTTCAAAGAAAACATATTACCTTTGAAGCACCGATTGTTATGAAAACGTACTAAGCAAATGGGAAAAAAAAGATTTGTCCAATCATGCAATACTATTATTTGATGTTACTGCCACAATAAGAAATGGGTATTTGTTTGGTTCTCCAAAGCTGTCCTTTAGCGGTGACTTCAATAATGCATGCACCCCTTCATCAAAGAAAGCCCCCTACAATCTTCAATAAAAACAAAGAACCTTTCTTCCAAGGAAGTCTTAAAAACTTAACTTAAACTTAACCAAACCAAACTTAAATAAAAGCAATGGAATCTGATGGATTGTTTCATTTTCCAATATGACTGGAACACGTTTATTGTGCCATGAAAGTTTCCTTTTTGCAGGAAAAAAGTTTACATTTACGAATGCTATCAATGGTGGCTTAAAACACAAACTAACTTTTACCGACTTGGGACATACGGAAAAGTGAATGAGCTTCATCATTCTTTACGTGATTTTGCTCTTTTTTCCCACTGAATTCAGACCTATATGACCAGTGACAATTTTGTTAAATATTTTAGATCTAAGTGTTTGCATATTTTTGATGGAATTACTTGTTGTGTAAATTTAATGTATGTGATGAGATTCGCGGGTGAGTACACTGTTGATACTCTACACATTAAATATATATATATATATATATATATATATATATATATATATATATATATATATATATATATATATATATATATATAAACAGTATACACATATATGCACCGGTGCGTGATTCTCTGAATAAAGTAAAATATTATATATGCCTTCTCTGTTTTCACTACAAGTGTATTTCTCATTTAATATACATTGATTTATGATGGTAACTGTGTGTGGAGTACATGCATCATTTTCTTCAGCTAACTGCTTATAACATAGTTCGGTCTATAACACGGTTGGGTTCTATAGCTCTCAACTACTGTGTTAAAGCGGGGTCACACTGTATATGCCATGATTTTCATCATTCGCTAAACAGATCCAATGATGCATATTTTTGTCTCATTGAAAAATAATTAAACATGTTCACCCCTTTAAACATTGTTTGATCCACAGGAGTCACACAGCCATGAAATGCATCACATGGGTATGGTATCAACTTGTTCCACGAGTCATTCAAACATAAATGTAAAATATTCCCAGTATCCAGCTGACATTTACATGCAAATCTATACATACAGTCTCTTCATATGCACAGGCATATACTCATTAGAAAGTATGGTGTTTCAAGGGAGTATGGCATCAATGTCTTTCAGTGTCAGTTTAAATGCATTCTACTCTTGAATCTGTTCCCTACTTCTATACTTCTGCTGATTTATGTACAAACATATTCTGTATGACTTGCTTATGTCTATGCTGATGTGTGAATGTGACAATTTTATTACTGCAAATGCTAAAGGCTGTATCGTACTTGTTTAATTGAGGAGAAATGACCTGTTCAAGTAAAAGTGCAATTTTACTGAGCTCCACAATCCTTTCTGGAGAGAAATGGTCAAAGCCAAACACTGCATTTATTGTATCTTCAGAGATACTCATGTATAACACTAACTTGTTTGCATCACGAAAATAGCCAGTTTGAGTTCATGAGCAACACAGTGTGATCCTACTGTAGAAGGAATAACAGATTTATCTTGGTCACAACACCAGACTTGTTTCTTAGATTGACTGAGGCACCATCAAAATTGGCACATCTTAGACTGAAGTTGGGTTAAGATTTTGGTTTTAAAACTCAATGTCAACACTTGAAAAAGCATTTTTTTATTCCAGCAAATATTCCATCTGCATTTCCTGAAGTAAGGGGCTCAATCCTAACTAATCATGTAAGGGCTATTTTCTCAAATGGTGATAGATAACGTACATATAAAATGTCTTGTTCTGCAACAGCACTGTATGTTAATTTATCCATCACTAAAACGTTCACGAAATTTGCACTTTTTATTTCACGCTTGATTTGATCCAGAAGTCAGTGCTTCAATGGGAATTTATATATTTTACACCTAAACTGATACCATTTTTATTTCACGCTTGATTTGATCCAGAAGTCAGTGCTTCAATGGGAATTTATATATTTTACACCTAAACTGATACCATTTTTTTTCTGTACAAAAAGATGTCAAAAACAGCAAATGGTTTTCCTGGTTTTGCAACACAATAGGCAGTATTGAATAGGTACAGCATACACTGTCTCTGCTCTTTATTTAGTTCATCACTATATTTCACCAGTTTCTGTCTTGCACATGACAAATATTCTTTGCTTTTTGCATGCAGCTGAATAGGGTCAATCTTTAAGTTTATTCTTCTA
The DNA here is from genome assembly GCA_016617855.1 of Megalonaias nervosa. Classification (NCBI taxonomy): domain Eukaryota; kingdom Metazoa; phylum Mollusca; class Bivalvia; order Unionida; family Unionidae; genus Megalonaias; species Megalonaias nervosa. Next base: position 8,185 of record JAECUM010044487.1, on the reverse strand, counting down.
TGGTATAGGGTGCTGGACTAATTGGATAGATCAGGGAACTTCAGACATGTTGAACACAACATTTTTCATGTATCGCGATCATATTCGACACAACACCAATTTGTTTTCCAATGATATTTAATTGTGCAAATACAGTTTTTGTAATACATTGCATCCATGCTTGTCTTTGATATTTTTGCTGTGGGCTCATTAGTTGCTAATTCTACATATGCGTGAACACATTTTTGCCAACCATTGCATCAGACCTCTTGAATCTCACTGAACGAGGCTTCAAACAGATAATTTTGGAATTGTCTCTTTCCAAGCAATATGATGAAGACCCTTTGAACAAGATTACACTTTAGGTCTTGGGACTTTAATACTTATATGGAAAGGTACTCAAATACAGAGGTAAATATCATTGGCTCACACGTGTTTATCAAGTCTGATGATCATATACACAGCAAATGTAGGCTTCCAGTAACATAGCTTGTACATAATTTTGTGTGTATATATATATATATAATTGTTGCCATTACACACTTTATTTAAGAAAAATTCTAAAACTGCAGAGGAATACTTTTAATTTCCATTTGTTTTAAGTTGGAGGTCCGACACACTTACAATGTGTTTATCTCTAGGGTCTGACAGGGAAAACTGCAGGTCCACGAATAAGGAGTTAAATCTCATACCTATCACAGCTTCTTCTGATGGAAGAGAGATGCATGGACTCCTGAGCGAATGGGTGAGAAATATATTCCTAAGATTATTATCTGGGATGAGACATGCATGGTGTTGCTAGATGTGTTAAAAATGTTTCTTGATTGGTTGTTGATGCAAAATACTGATGTTATCATGTGTGGCAATCATGGTCAACCACCATCTTTTATTGGATCATCTTCGCATGAACGGCTAAACATGTTTGTGGATTATTATGAGGAGATAACTGATGATCATAGAGCTAATGATGAACCACTGAAAGAGTTAAAAAAGTTAATCAGACTGCAGCCAGATAAGATGCAATGTGGAATAATGAGTGAAATAATTCCAGAAACTCTGATGAATGATTTTTGGAATTTACAGAAGCCTACTGATTTGAAAGTTGCAAGTCGGAAGATAGTTCATGATACACTTCAACAGCAATTATTTCTGTTACATAAATAGAAGTTTTCAGATCTACATGTGCCATTGTGTTATCTCCCAGCAGACACACTCAAACAAAATATCGAAGTTGAGATTTCTGGAATTAATGAGAAACAAAAACTCGTTCTTAATGATATTGTTGTTGTTCATGTGAGTGCTGTTGAGAGAGCGCTAATGATGGACAAAACTCCATGGACTCTGGGATAGGCTATGACGATTCATTCGTCACAAGGATTAACTATTTCCGATACAAATATCTGGATTGTCGATGATCGGATCGAATGGTCAAATTTAGTTTATCTAGCAGTGTTGAGAGTTAGAAGAATATCTCAACTACGGAGGGTTATCATGGACTAAGCAATGACTCAGGAAACCACCGCTAGCAATGGTGATGATATAGTAAAGAACAAATTAGCTGGTTATCAACAATCTGACAAAAAAATTAAATGTGACTTTGACCTCAATGTTAAGTTTATCATGACATTGAAACAACAACAAAATAATCATTGTGCAACCTGTAACAGTAATTTTGTGGCCTTATTCAAATAATAAGCCAAGACAATTTACTGTGGATAAAATTAATAGTAGTCTCAGCAACACACACAAAAATGTGATGTTGACTTGTGTTGAGTGTAATTGATCGAGGGGTGCTGGCGTCCTGCTTTCACAGAAGTGAAGGCGGCAGTAAATGTGTATCCTCAGGAATTACTTGTAACTGTTCATGTAGAAATCCACGTTCAGGAGCAGTTGAATCTAGTCTATAGATTGCAGGTCTACCCATAGATCTTACCATGCTGAAAATTTTATGTGTGGTTACACTCCAAATAGGATCAGTTGCTCTTTTTTTTTTGCCTCCTTAAAGTTCATGAGGTTCATATAAATATCTTACAGTCACATCACCTAATACTGGTTATTTTGAGGAAGAGTCACGTCGTTGCACTGGTATATTTTTTGGTGATCGCGCTGATGGGTTTCATGGCAGTTACATGAGTGATTTCATTATTTAACTCAGCTATCACACTTGGTAGCTGTGCAACTCATTCACGAGATCTCATGTCTTTCTGAATTTTGTTCAGGGAATTAAGGTCGATGGATATTTCCTTCGCATATTATATCCGAACAATCGGTCAGCAAGTGTTCAATTAAATCGCTCAACGATTGCCTGATAGCGATGAATTGCAGTGTGTCCTCGTCTGATTTTGATGTTATGTTGTTTCATCATCGATGCTATTGCACCAAGAAATTCCTTGCCAGCATCAACATGTAGTAGCTGTGGCCATCGTAGTCCACCTTGTGGTCAGGATCCTCACTGACAAATTCGTTCAAACTCAGATGCAACTTCAGTTTCTGTTTTAGTTGATAGTGGTTCTGCTTCTTTATATCTACTTGCAGCGTCAATGACAGTCAACGTATAGTTGTATGTGTGCGATTGACGTCTACATGTTTTAATTGTATCATGCAGTAAAAACAAAATATGTGTTTGATGAACTTCAATTGGGATCGCTGACATCAAAATGTGTGTACTGAATTTTTTTAGGTGGTGGTAGATAAATTTGTGATATTGCCTGTTGTGCTAACCAATCTGCAGCAACAGAACGTGTGACATTTGCTGCATCAGCAAGTTTACTAATCGCTGCTCTACCCCTCCAATATCCTCTTGGGCTATAATAAATTTATTCCATTATAATAGTTATCTATGATTAATTACCAGCCCCTAGCACTAGTTTACCTTTCATCGCAGATCTTACCAGCCAATTACCTAGTGATTCTCTGAGACATTTACTTTTTACAGATTTTCAACACGTGTATCAACTTCACGTCTGCGATATGTCGTTGCTGTAAATCCGGATTTTTATACACATCATGAATGTGGCACAATTGATCAATCGCATTTATTGGATACTCTCCAGGTCTTGGTTGGTCTTGTTCATCAAGTCGGATATAAAGTCGGGTTCCAGGAACACAATAATTATATCCAGGAAGATGTTTTTCTCCTGGGTATTTAGCCCATGGAGTCCCTGGTAATTTTCTGGTGAAGCAGCGATATCTCCACCTGTCTTCGTACGAGACGAAATATGTATCTGCTTGTATCACATTTCACACAGTTGCCTGTAAGCACACACTTTTTATTTTTTGTTATTACTGTTGTTAGTCCGTTGGTGGGGGTTGGTGCTCAGCATCGAACACAATATAAGACCATAGTATTTATTATATTTCTGCAACATGGATATCACTGATTTCTCAGCGACACGAAAGCAAGAGCCAATCAATCATCATGCAGCGCTACAAAATTCTATCAGAGCAATTATCATAGGTCCATCTGGGACTGGTAAGATACAATTGTTGCTTAATCTGATAATGTGATGCTCAAATGGGGTAAGTTGTATTTAGTGGCACCATCAGTAGATGATCAGCGATGCTACAATGTGCTTAAAGATTTTAATGAAGAAGTGAAGTCGTCGGATGAAGAAGACAGTAATGATATTATTGATTGTATCACCGATATTGATGAAACTTCATCTGTGGATGATCATCATGGATTTATTATTAATCTCGTAGTATACGATGATGTGATATTGAACAAACAATCAAATCCAGATTGGATATTTTCCCGAGGCAGACACAAAAATACTGACGTTATTCATGTTACTCAGTGATATACACATATACCTGAAGTGATCAGAGATAACTGCAATCTACTGGTTGTCTTTACTGAGATCAATACCCACACACTAAGAAACACCCACCAAACTTGGTGTTCAGGGGATATGGATATGATTAAATTTATAAACTTCTTTTCTAAAGCGCAAGCTACCCCACACGGATTTATCACGATAAATTTACATGATCCTCGGTTGCGATATCATATAGGCCTCGATAAAATTTTGGGTTGAAAGGCACAGCAGCAGGGAGGGTGACGACAAACATTGAGTGTCGGGTAGGTAAATGAACACGCATAAAAATTTGAAAATACAAACGTCAAAAAATAAAATAACCCAATTAGAGAAGTCTCGGTTAGATAGAGGCTTTGGTTTGACGTTATTGACCTTGTATTATCATTTTTGTAGGAAGCTTTATTTTCACAAAATAATCCCTCTATTTTTTTATATATTTTTTTTTTTTTTGTAGGATTTTCCCTCCCTGCTGCTATAAGTCAAGTGAAAATGTGCATAAATTAAACGACTTTTTGAACGTATACACACTACCTTGGATTTTTGTGAACTCGTTCACAAGCATTTTGGATTGCATAATTGTGTTAGATCAAGAAATTCAAGACTACTGGAATTTATACGGACATTTAATTAGGAATATTTGAGATCTACTTTACAATACTGTAAGTTTCACTTAAATTTTCACATGAATTGTAGAGAAACAAATTCTTGGTTGATTTTACTTTCTTTTTGTTAAATAACTTAAGACCTAGAGTCATAACAACACATCCATTGCAAATATTATCCATTAAATGTCCATAAATGCCATTTGCTTGCTTGTGTAATACTGTCTACATACAAACTCTTACAACATTGCAGACTGGTAAGCATTATCATGAACAATAACTCCTCTCAGCACTGCAGTTCGGTATAGCAGTCTCAAGTACATCTTGTTTTGTGGTGGCCTAGTGGTTAGAGCGTCCGCCTCGGATGCGGGAGGTCACAGGTTCGAACCCCGGCCGAGTCATACCAAAGACATATTTTAAGAAATGGTACTAACAGCTGCCTTGCTAGGTGCTCAGCATTAAGAGGTTAGTGTTAGGACTGGTCGGCCTGGTGTCAGGATAATGTGACTGGGTGGGACATCATGCTACATGTCTACATGTGATGCCCCTGTGCTAGACATCACTATAAACTGACACACTGCAGACATTGTAGCAATATGACTGAACATTTTTTAAAGCTACGTTAACAATCCATATCACACACACATCATATGATGTATTCTCTGATTGGTCAATATTGGGGATCACCCATTTGTTAATGATTATGTCATAGTATGATTCATTTGCATACCATCTGGATACATTCGGACTTTAAGATAACAAGAAAGAGGGGTTTTCTGTCCTATAAATGTTAATCTTCGAAGTCACTGAAGTACATCCAAAAGGGCAGACTCATCGGATGATGAGTCTAAATAGTCTAAGGACAAAATATTTGAAAATAACAGGAATTCTAATCTTGTAAATATACACAAGCAAGAAAGGGATCATTTGTAAAATGGATGGATGGATATTGCTGCTAATATTGATGATAATTAGTACTTTGAAGGCCTTGAACTTGTCGATGTGTACTAAATAAGAATTTCATCAGTGGATTAGGTCTGACTGGATTAAAAATTCACACATTTTCCAAATAGATAGGCCCATCATGAGCATTTGATGAATCTTGAATGTCTTTTGAATATTTTAAGATACTTGATAGTGACCATGTAATTTTGGAAATGGCAAAATTTTCAAATATAAACGCACACTGGAAGTGAGAGACTGACCCAAATCAACACAAAGGTGCTTCAACTTGTCACATTATTGGAAATATCGACTTTTATAGCCTTTATAAATTGATGAAGTCATGATTTGTGACAGAGAATGAATTGTATTTGTCAAAAGGTGAGAAATATGGCTTGTTGGATCCAGTTTGGGAGAAATAGTGTAATTTGACATGTTTGTCCAGGTAAAACGCTACCTGTATTTACACAAGTAAATGATTAACTAGTCAAAAACTGTTTTGGACTTTCATTAAAATAGTCTCGTGTGATCACAGTCGACACATGTTTGTATCCATATGTATTTCCATAAAGAAGAACATCAAACTATGTAAATTTAAGTTTTTTAACACCTGTAAAAATTGTGTTACCCACATGCTGCTTTTCCTAAAATGTAACAATATTGCAATTATTCAAGCCAATATTTGTAGGAACATCACACTTGATCAATAAGAGACCACATATTAGTCGTTACATGCTTTATTTAACATTTTTGACTGAATACCATTCAATTCACCTTGAACTTAACTTTTCATTCACCTGTAAAATCACCTGTGTTCAACTAAGCTTGTTTATAAGCATATTTTCGCAGACTAGAATTTGTCTTCTTTACAATGGTACCATATTCCTATCACAAGAAATGAAAGTTACTTAGTGTTGAATGGTGGTCTTCTTCTGAAGTTACATAGTGATGAAAGGGTTAAGCTTTCTTTTGAATGGACTGTTCACTGCAATCTGAAGTACACATTTTTTATGCAACAGCATATGTCAGATTGCTTAGCTATTAGCACACAACTGGTTTAAGTCTAGACTTAGATTTCATTACTTTTCTTCTCATAAGCAACAATTCAAAGGAAATGAAGTTTATTTTGAAGACAAAGTTACTGACCAGACTGCAGTGGTCATATACAACACAGACAAATTTAAAATAATGTTATGTGGATAATAAAAGTAAGTATTTCCTTTACTTACATTGAACTTTTAAATTAACTTCTGCAGACACTGTGACTCCATTCATAACTGAGTTAGTGGCACTGCAGATATATTTCCCAGCATTCAGGCATCTTGCAGTAGTGCTGAAGATCATTTCATGTGAATCTTGAGTCCTTGATATCAAAACATCAGCAAAGAAAAGTGAGATTGCTGAATATGGATTACTGTCTACATGACAGTACAGTTCTAAAGTGCTGTTCTCTCGTATCTCAGATACATTATATTTGACAACAAATTCTGTAATTGTAGCAGTATCTGAAAGGTAAAATAAGTACATAAATCATGCTTCTTCCATACCCAAATTGAAAGCCATCAACAATATTTGTTATTTGTCTCTAACCACTAAGATCTGCAGAATTAACAAAAAGCACTAGTGAGCTGTATTGTATTTCTTTCGTTCCAACAACCAATTAAATAACCCTTCCATAAAAACGTTCTACAAAAAATGTTCAAGTTCAATATCAAACTTGAGACTGGACTTAGTGAAACTAAACGATAGATAAACAGTCTTGGCTATAACTGCTAAAACCAATCTCAAAAAGATGCGTACAAAGGACCAATTAATTATAAAAATTATAACAGCAAAACTGGAGCACATGAACTGTATTGAAAAATAAAAGCAAAATCATAAAACAAAATGAACATGATATAAAGCATGAAAATCGAACTGTTACCCAGTCATCAATAGCACAGTTATATTAGGAGTCTTTCACGCACTGTGTAGTAGCTTAATTGATAGCTTAATTAATCTTAGCAGTTGTACACACCTATTAGCCGTTCATACATATGCAATAGTTAATGGCTACATTATGCAATGTTCAGAAACTATGTCAAGCTGAATACCTTTTTTTCAAGTCCAGTTCATGTTTTGTTGACAAAAATGATACATTCCTCTTGGTATGTGTTAGAACCTACTTATACTCATACAGGTCTTGGTGGCATGGTATTTCTGGTTAATACTCTCTCTCTCTCTCTCTCTTACACACACACAAACACACACAAATTGAGATATTAAGCTTCTCTAAGTACATATACATATGCATACACACATACAGGCAAGCATTCATCACATACACACTTACAAATTTCAGTACATCCAGAGTGAGGTCTAATTAAATGTAATTAAATCAGAATGAATCTGCTTCCAAACTCAATATTTTTCTCAAAACCTACAACCAATCCATGCTTTTATCAATTATGTAAAAGATTATCATTACTTACACAGAACATCAACCTGTATCTGACTTGTGCTCATTCCTGTTTGTTGTCCTCCAGCTGTTGGTGTCATGATATTTTGGGCTGTACAGCTGTAGATCCCCCTGTTGTTTCTTGACACAGAGCTAAAGTATAACCTGGAAGGCACTGAACCTTCCCCAATAGGAGACCAGGAGATCTGATCAGGTGGTGGGTTACTACTGACCTGGCAGGTCACATTGAGGGGTTGGTACTCTATCACCTTGTATGGGCTGGTCAGTTCCTGTATGGACGGAGGATCTGGAAACAATTTTTTTTCTTTACAAATACTGAAGAAACTAGGTGTCAGTGTGACACTAATGCCTATCATATAAAAAAAAAAAAAAAAAAAAAAAAAAAA
>JAECUM010044485.1:0-16665 GCA_016617855.1 Megalonaias nervosa | reverse complement strand
AACATCATAAACTTTGTTCTTACTTGTCAGATATTACTGTTACTGCATATAGGACTATCTAGGTTGGAAATTGTCACAACTTAAGTCCTCTTTAAAAGAAATAAACAAGAAACCTAAACAAAACTCAGTTTACTTATCGTCCTTTGTTAGGCTCCTATCTTTATTTAAATCAATAAATTGCTGCGCAAAGTACCCGTTTCGCACTAATGGGACAGGTAAAATGGGCTCCCCTTCATGTTTCATACTCGCACAGTTTGTTGGAGGTCGATGTTCGAAGCCAATGGACTGAGGGCCGGGGTTCCAATCCTTTACTTGCATCCCACCTCAATGCCACGTGTGATCTGAATGTAAACCCTTAGGAGTAAATAAATCCACCTCTCTTTGTAAAGAATGTCGACAAATGCCGATCTCCCAACAGATAGAAAGTTATTCAGCCACAGTATTCTTCCAAATCAAAAAATGATAATATCTGATCACAAATACATTAAATCTGGAATTGGTCTCGTCAGAAAAATATTTTGTCTAGATTTAGCACAATTTCTGCACCAGTAATCATCCATTCACAAGAATATCCGACAACTGGAAAGTTACTTTTCTGCCGTTTGTTGTGAATGTCCATAGTAGTGGAATTGACACACTATATGTGAAACACTGTAAACAGTCTGATCAAAATCCATGTATATGGCGCGTCAACTACTATAACCTGACCCCAGGGAGACACCACACAGGAATTTCCATCGGAGATCCGGTGTTGAAAAAAAATGATGTTCTATTGATTTGGAAAAACAGTTGCTCTTTGAATTATAGTTTGTAAAAAAATCTACTTTTGAATGTTCCTGGTTATAGAATTGGATTATTTTGTTATACATGCAAGAATTTAAATGTGCAACATCTGAGCCAGAATAAACCAGAACATTTCTTCTTCTTTCTCTCTTATCTCTCTCCACTCATATAAAAGCTTGCAACACGATAAACAGAATATAACATGGAGAATGATTTAATATTAATTACACGAAACTCTTTGAATAATGTCCAGGTTTTGCTCGCCAAAGCTCCCCAAAACTGGATATTACACTATTAATTTCACAGATTAAATATTCAATCAATAACCATTTGAGATCCGCTATATATCACATAGTTGGTACACTTTGCATACATTGTGCGCAATTTAATATTTTTGAAATGTCAACATGCTGACATGTCACTTTATGGGAATCTAGTTGGTCCATAAAAGCCCATGAAGTTCTTACGTAGTATTCTCTTTACTGATTCACTGCAAGCATGCGATTTTCCCTTGCCCAGCTTCTGGAACTTTTCTGTATTACTATCAATATTTTGGCTGTCGTTTTTCGAATTGATCGCGCAAGGGACATTGGAAAAATGAAGGTTATGTCTGTTGGAATATGGCCAATGTAGCTTAATTGGCTAATTAAAATTAAAATTAAGGGTATCGGTCAATTGATAGAGGGTAGGGGAGTGTGTACGCCTATAACAGGCACCCCACTCTAAGGCAATCGCGATTTAAATTTTAGAGGGCTGGGGGTATAAACCTACAACAAGCACTACTCTGTTTGACAATACTGTTTTATATATATCAGCCTTAAAGAGTAAATAAACTCGTCTCAAGTTAAGAGAAGAATGTTGACAAAAAGTCGGTCTCCCAACTGACAGAAAGTTATGCAGCCACAGCATTGTTCCAAATCAAATAATGAAAATATACTATCACAAATATATTAAATCTGGAACTAATATACTTAGCAACATCTTTAGTCTAGATTTAGTTCAATTTCTGCACCTAGTAGTCATCCCCATTACATGAATAGCCAACAAATGGAATGCGACGTTTTCTGCCGTACAATATTGCATACATTGTAGAGCAATCGACACGCTTTAAGTGGAAACATTGTAAACCTTGTCATCGAAATCGATGTATATATGGCTTGTCTGAACTACCCCGAGCAAACGACATCACATAGGAATTTCCATCGGAGATCCAGTGTTGAAAAATGACGCTGTGTGCGTCAAATATTCTATTGATTTAAAAACGCGGTTGCTTGAATTTTTATTTGATGAAGTAATCTATTTTTCAATGTTACTGATGATAACTCTGCCCATTATTACATCAACTAGCGTCTGAGACTATTTTGTTACGCGCAACAATTGAAAGGTGCATAGTTTGATCCAGAATAAAGGAAATCATAACTTCTTCTTTCTCTCGAAGCTATTTCCATTATATAAAAACAATGTCATAAACATAATCTCACATGGGTAATGATTTAATATTAAATTTATGAAACTCGTTGAACAAGCTCATTAATCAATAAATCATTACCAATTCGAACCCCTCGAGTTATCACATACATGATTTCTGTGTTATTTAAGTAAATGTACCCATTTAATAATTATAGGTTACACTGCATTTGTATGGGAAAATATGAACGAGTTTTTCGGATAAATATACTGCACGACCTTGGGAGTGCAGTATATCCATCCGACAAAACGAGTTCATATTTTCCCATACAAATGCAGTAACCTCATTGTTATATGCTCATTTTCTTATTCTACCCAAGACTTAATTGTATCAACAAAAGTACACTACAAGAAACAAAGTAACTGAATGTATGCCGTATTCCAAACTAAATACACAAGCGTACATTCATCATTACACAACAACATTATTAATGCGCACGTAACTCCGCCCAGATAAATTTGAACTTGGTCGCGCGCTAGACATAAGTTTCGAAAGAAATTGGCGTTTTGGTCTACTTAAAATTGAAATTTGGAGTCATATTGTGAATGAATGCGCATTGCAACAACTTTTCCATTTGATCTAGAAGGAATAGATTTTGGTATTTTTGTCGATTCGACGAAATTTCGTGATTATGGACTGGATTTATCTACATGAAGTAAATCGGATTCCAGCAGCGTTTGTTCCAATTCTACATGAAATATACATCGAATTGAAGCAACAAGGGCGAAGCGTGTTGACATCTGCAAGTGTGTTCTGTTCTGTCATTGAATGTTTCAAATCATAATGTAGGAAAATATGAAGTCTTTCAATTGCAATTATCGAAAAGACGCTATGGAATTTAATGTTTATTTCATTTTGAGTGCAGTAAGGAGGATGTAATTGCACTTGGAATATAGTCGAAATTACAGTACAATTTCGAAATGTGTAATCAAGCTCGAGAACCCATGACATGGCTCATATAATTCGGATTGGCAGAACTAAGAAAGTACATTTTGAGGAAATTCAGGATGTAAAACTGTAAGTATATTTTTTGCCATTCTTATTACCAGCTAAAGAAGACAGTTTATGCCTTGTCACTGTCACTTGCATGTTATTTGTAAGGACCCTTTTGGCGTCTATAGCTAGCCTAAATCTGTAACATTATATCAAAAAAGTTAATGCGGAATGTGCCAAAGCAGCTGGTATGTTGCAGTCCACGAAACATCTGCTTTAGTTCATTCAGAAACAAATTGTTTGTTTACAATAGAAAGTAGTTCCTTTATTCGCGTGAATGTAATATGAATTAAGCGCGAGTTCAATATCGTAAAATATTGCACGATTCTGACAATGTCGTTGCAGTTACAACTTTTATAGCTGCACACAATAAAGCGTCGCATGGCATGATGGGAAATCTTATATTATCACATGTTAAAATAGATGCATGAGAAAGAAATAGGAAAATTATTTCACCAGTAAGTCTTTATATTTCACACATAAGAATATAATAAGAAAGATAATTTATTTCCCTCGAATACAATGCGAAGACTTAAAAGGAACTCACAGTATTGAGAAATAAATCCCAAATAGTCTTTAATGTTCGTTCACATGTCCAAAAGTATAAAATGTTCCGAATCAATTACACTGGTGTTCCGAATGAATTCCAATCTTGAATGTGCTGATATACCAATAGCCTGGAATTTGGCGACGTGCTAACAGTCTTGGTGTATCACAGTTACATAATCTAGAATGTCTTTAAATGAATTCACAATATTCCCGAAATAATGATTTAGTCCAACAGTACAAATGAGCACTTTGAAGCTCCAATGAATAATTTAAATAAATAAATATTCTCAAATTATCAATGAACACAGCTAAAAGACTGTTTCCACTGCAGATGTTAAGACAGTAATAAAAAATTCCGATGTAAAGAAAATTTATATAGATCCCCAAAGTGTCGCAATAACCATTTTCTGAAAATAATGTAATTTTAACGGAAATTTCCACTAAATTATAAACAAAATTAATTTTTAGACTCTTCTCAGGTTAGAATCAATGCCGTATCTACAACTTAAACCCAAGTAACAGCTTTTTTACAGAAAATGAAATTAGTCACGTAGGGTCAAACTCCTACCCTCAGACATGGACAAAGGTCAATAACAACAACACAAATTAAATATACATAACAATATTCATTACCTCAACCTACCTTTCTGAAGAAAAAGAAACAAATCATCGTTGCATCAGTTGCAACAGAATCCATAGACTGTAATAATCAATTAGTCACTAAATTCTATTTTGCGGACCACACATATACACATAGCCTGTAATGGTTTCCTCGGAATGTATCTTTTTCACACTGATGATACTGCACTCAAGAAAAATGGATCACTAACAGACAGATTAATCGATTCTAACATAGGGTAAAATGGAAAGTGAGTTACCTGCGGAAGAAGGCAATAAAACTGAAGGATAAAGGGATATCGCGGAAACGATTTATTACATTGAAACAGTTCAACACCGAAAGACTTCTCTAACGAGACTTCACGAAAGTCTAATTGTCCTTACCTTCCTCTTATCCTCGACAACGTAACGGTAAGTTTAGTTGCAAGCTATGTAAGAAAACAGCACTGATCGCTAAAGAGAATTCAGTTATCACGAACAAAGGAGCACGTAAAAACGTTTTCATCATCTCCTTTGGTGAGTAAATTTTTAAAGAAAAATGTAGTTCTAATCGCTGTTCAGTACTAATACAAGAGTTGTACAATCGCCGATTTCCGAAGGTAACCCTGGTTATTGCATTATCTTCTTGGTCGAAAGCAAGGCTCATGGTGTGTGCCTCATCTTTGTGCATTACCGGCAAAGGCGAATTGATACAGCTAAAGAGCCGACTATTCTCTGTTATTGGACATTACTAATTCTAGTCTGAGATAAAGCCTTAAGAAACAAATAAAAAATACAAGTTATATAACACATAATCTGAGGATCAATAATTCTAGTATCTGGATTACATGCTATCGAGTCCAACAAAGCGTGCGAATATGACAGGTATCTTCAAACGAAATCGCAATCCAGATGGATGTGACAACAGTGAATTACACGTAAGGACCTTTTAAAGCTGATAATTACATTATATAATGACTGCAAATTAAATTCTCATGTACCTTTCATGACTTTCTGACTTACTGTTATAGCGTGGGCATGGGGATATTTTGAATGAAAAATCAATGGTGTTTGCTGAGGCTTTCTATTAAGATTTATGAAAAAATAGACATGAACTAGTATAGAACAAAGAAGGGTTAAGGAAATTAAATTGTTGGAAAGGAAAAGATATTCTTTCAAGAAAACTTGAACAATACAGAGTGATCGTCGTCTTTGTGACATCGTCTTTGCGACTGGCAATATTTTGTATGGACTTGGGTGTTGATGCACTCTCCCTCTTCACAGACTCTCGTACAGAGTAGCAATCGTCTTTGTGACTGGCAATTTTTTGTATGGACTTGTGTGTGGATGCACTTTCCTCCTTTCCAGACTTTCGTACAGAATGATCATTGTCTTTGTGTTTGATAATTTTTTTTGTATACACTTAGGTGTGGAGGCACTCTCCCCCTTGACCGACTGTCGCACAGAGTGGCAATCGTCTTTGTGATTGGTAATTTTTTGTATGGACTTGAGTGTGCAGGAACTCTCTCCCTTGACTGTATGTCGTACAGATTAGTCACATGCATGTTAACGAAAGAAAGTAAAATATATAGTGTATATGCTACCTGCAGATGGAGAGAGAGAGAGAGAGAGAGAGAGAGAGAACCATGTTGTCGACAAACATTATTGAGAAAGGAAACAAAAAATACAATCATAAAAATTTAACCCTATGAACTAAATAGACAATAATTTCAAGTTTACTACACTCAAATATATACGAGCATCAGGTAATGTTTCAGTGTTCTTGGCATCGCGTTGTTTTCAGACAGTGGTCTTATGCACTTGGATTTGCTCCTAGCGTGGTAGACACGCTTGAACATGCCCGGTTGGAGATTGTAAAAGGGGTTTATTGCTAATTCGAAAACAAACAAATGTTACTGGTAACTCGAGAGTATTATTAAAGTTGAAGATATTAGTTAATAAGCAGTTATTAGGATATATATGCTTTTCAAATGCAGCCTTGTTGTAGTTAATAAACAGGTTATATATATATATATATATATATATATATATATATATATATATATATATATATATATATATATATATATATATATATATATATATATATATATCTTATTCCAATGCCGCCAGTTTGTGTCTAATTAGGAGTATATAGGACTAGAAGCCCATTGATTGCAGTTTCGAATTATATGTTCCTTAACAGATGTTCACTAGTATCAACGAAACATTTAGAAACAAAGCAGACCTGTTGGTGCCAAACATATTTTGGGACGGAAGAATAAAAATTTAGGTGCAACTATTACATTTCATAAAGGATATCAAACAGTATTTCTTCGTAAGTTTGCAGACATCTTTTTTGATAATACAATAAAACAAAAATGTATTCATCAGCCAGAGAAAGGCAAGGCTGTGATGTTTTGCTACAACAATGAGGGAGTATCAGTGGACCAGGAACACAATACTTGTCCTGCTTGAGTGAACATTTTCAAGTAGTGAACGATTTGGAATAGCTACTTTAGACACGTGCTATATTTTTGCTGTATTTTTACTCCTTTTAAGAGCATAAGATAATTAAATGGCTGATGAATTTTGTAATCTCTTTTTACTCTTTTCTATTTCTTTTTAAAATCATTCTTGCCAATAAAAGAACAATAGCACAATCGTATAAAAAATTTAGCATTCCAAACTAACAAAATTGACAGCATATTGAACACTACTAGTAGTGCTCAGTTCTTTAGTTTATCCGCGGTATTGAATTATTTGACGGGGGAACCAGTCTTTTACCAATTAAAGTCGACTGAACAATATGTTTTTAATCATAATACTGAGGACGATAGGATGAACTAGTCTATATTAAGAAATATTGATTATTAGACTGATATTATTTTTTCCCTTCTCTGTAAAACATTGGAAATGTAGATTTTTTTTGTTTACTATGCCAATGGGAATATACAATGTTAATAGTTTCCATTTGCGTCTTATAGTGCTAACATGCCTGTCAAGATGCATAGAAAATAATAATAATTCTACCTATATAAATCTATAAAGCAAGAACTAGAGCGAAATAGGTTTTAATTACTTATAAATGCATTGTATTGTGTCTTTTACCAATAAAATCATATTGCAAATTCAACTCTAAATCGTAGACAACTCGCCACCCATACCCCTCCCCTCCCTCATTTAGACTCATTATCTTAGAATCTTATTTCTTATTTTCCTCGGGTATAGTGAAATACTTCTAGCACATACAAATGATAACACCTAAGTAAATGTCTTTATCTCTGGCGGAGAAAATTTGTTCTAAGAACGAAGCATGAAAATAACAATAGGTGTATTAGTATCATTACATTATATTCTTGTTTCCGAATGATTAGCTCTTGGACAATTTTTTAATTACCTGCTTGTTTCTGAAAAGGCAAACTAGAAGAATTATTTGGAGGCAAACTGAAACAAAAACTATTCTCGACCTAACAATGGCTATTGATATCAAGTGTGTCCTGGGTCATCAGATGTACAGTTGACAGAGACATAAATGTAAATATTTAAGAAACAAAAAATGAATTAAAACGAATTTCCCGATGGGTAGCTTTGAAAAATACGTCACTGCTTCCACGTTCATTAAATTGTAAAAAAATCGTGTACGTCACGAGCGTTAAATCATGCTCGAAATTTCATTATTTAGCAGTTATATTACAGAACTAAAGGCCGATTTTTTTAAAACAGCAACCTTTTGACGGATAACTTGTATATATGTACCATGGAATTTCGATTAGACTAGTAATAGGCATGTAATAACAGGTTCCCAATTGTCATTATTAAGACTTAAAATTTCGTACGCGATGCTTTGGATCAAATCAGTTACTGCTTACGTTACTCATGGTATCATCCGCAGTATAAAATCCAAACAAGTAAACAACTTTGTTTTTTATCCAGATGGGGCAGATTTTAAATTGATTTTTATACGCAAAGAAGCGAACATAAAATGACAAGACGGGGTTACAAGTTAAATTTAAAATATGTTGATATTTTGGGAAACAGCTCGAGTGACAGTAAATACAACAGCAGGCTTCAATAACTAATTAAACTTACTGCTAGATCGTACTCTCATTATTTATGTTGAAAACGATCATATGTGGTAAAATGTACATCACTTAGTTGTCGCTTTAACAATAACAAAATATGAAAAGAAATATAGACGTAAATGTATTGAAATTAAAAAGCAGGTCAAATTAAAACCTTATCTGTATGTGTGCATTTCTTGCGGATAATTGTTTCACCATTTTGTTTTGCCCTTTCAAGATTAATCAAGTCAAGACATTATTCTCTAACATGTTGTGTTTTGATAGGCCAGGAAGTGTTTTCTAACATGTTGTGTTTTGATAGGCCATGAAGTATTTTCTAACGTGTCGTCTTTTGATAGGCCATGAAGTATTTTCTAATATGTCGTGTTTTGATAGTCCAGGAAGTATTCTCTGTCATGTCATGTTTTGATAGGCCAGGAAGTATTTTCTAACATGTCGTGTTTTGATAGGCCAGAAAGCATTCTCTATCATGTCACGTTTTGATAGGCTAGGAAGTATTCTCTAACATGTTGTGTTTTTTAAAGACCCTGGAGTATTCACCGTCAGTTATACAGCTTATTAGGCTAAAACTAATTCCATCTGAAAACATTCATAATCTTGCTGCATTTGGAGGGCAGCAAACCTAATGATACGCTTTGAGCTCAATAATATAATGAATTTAATATGCTTAATGATGACAAGCCATGACAAAATGAGTCCCATTCTGATTAACATAATAAGGCATATGCTATAGCCGTTTCAGACAAATTATCTTCAGATTTTTTAAAAATAGATTATATCCGACCATTATTTTTCATAGACTTCATTAGGCACAATGTTTAATAACCACACATATCTATTCTGGGTAAAGCTAATATTGATTACAGTGTCCACTTCATACACAAAAATTACATATGTGTCTGGTTCCCAGTCGACGAAATAAATTAGTTCGATGTGACATATGGATATGTCGAAGCGTTCAGGCTGTGATACATTCAAACAACATAGCAAACGAGCTCTTTTGCTAAGACTGTGAATGACACGCCGATGCTGTTTTGCGTGTATAACATACATCATTTGTTTTTAAATTTCCAAATATCTTTTGTCATAGAATGTGCATGGAATTCAAGAAAAATTGGAATTTATCAAAATTCGATTGAGTACATCGAACAATATCGACTCGCAGACATCAGTGAAAACACTAAATAGTTCTAGTCTTGGTGTGCAGTACAGAAATATGGAATGAACATCAATATTGAACACCAGATCAAATAGAACGATTAAATGAGAATGTAATAAATATTGAATTGAATTATAAAGGTCAATTGAAATATTACTTAGAACAACTAGAACTAGCTTTCTGAATATCAGGTGAAATCATGGACAGTAAACAATTATGCAAAAGTGTATAGGAAACAAGACCTCTACTTGTTTTATCGCTTTTTCTGTTCGTCAACCATGAACCAGAGCCAATGCCGCCTTAGAAATACAGAGTCAACCATAGTTCAAGGACTTAGATTACTTTAACTCGGAAAAGAACAAGAGCACGATCGTAGATAAACGTTTCAGAAGCATACGCCACATCATAGAAACAGAATAAAAATTTAGGTTTTAAATGAGTATGGTATCCCACGCTTGCCTACCATTCATATTTCTGAAAGTACCGCTATACATACCAAGGTAAACAGCAGTTATATTAGAGACCAATTCGGCGTCCAGGGCAGGGCCCTGATATTTTCCTTGCCTAAGTTCTGCCTGTAAATAGCTGGAAATCAATGGTATTTTTTGGAAAAAATATTAATTATCTTGAAATAAAAGAAAAGACATTATTTCAGTTCAAATGAAAATCACAGCCTCCCCCTCCCCATCCCCCAAAAATTAAATGGCCAGTACCATATAGTAGATGAATTTATTTGTGCATATTAATTGTTGTATAAGTTGCAATCTAAAAGGTGTAACGAAAGTGGGATGATTTTGTTTACACTACAGCGGATACTGTGAAAAGACATCTGACTGGCATTAGAAAGGCTATTAACAAAAACAGGAAGTATTGATACTGAAGCCTACAATTTACTACAGCAGCGACACTATTGATATAATAGGCAGGGAACCTTTGAGTGGGGAGACAACACTCGGGCAAGATATTTATCAGAGGAGGCCAGGAGACATGAAACACACTTACTCAGTAAATGGGAAAATATTTAGTGGACTTCAGAAAGTAAATAAAGTTCAGATAGAAAGCAGCTACGATCCTGATAATCGTAGGATGAGTCACATTCTTACAAAATAATATACGTACTTCACACACGAGAGTAGCTAAAACATGACGTGTTTTTGTTTTAATTGTGCGGGTTTTTTTTCGGAAATTGTTTCCGAAACTTGGATTTGGCCCGAATACGTTTCACAACATTCCACTTGGCCACCGCGTTGGCATACGTGAAACGTGTCAAACATGTGATGAAAGATCATAAATATATTATTATTTTTATCATATTCACCATTAGTTTGTCTCAAATACAACCGTTTTGTGAGAAAAAATTATAAAGTATTTTGCTATGAATAATGAAAAACATTCTGT
The DNA here is from genome assembly GCA_016617855.1 of Megalonaias nervosa. Lineage (NCBI taxonomy): Eukaryota > Metazoa > Mollusca > Bivalvia > Unionida > Unionidae > Megalonaias > Megalonaias nervosa. Next base: position 5,633 of record JAECUM010044485.1, on the reverse strand, counting down.
TAATATCATTAAATTCGTAACAAGGTTACCCAGGGATTTCCGTATGTTCCTTACCGACGGAAACTACCGATGGTTCGGTACAATTAAAAACTACCGTGGTACGGACCACTGGAAAAAAATACCCCGGTAAACCGGAATACGGTAATACTGCGCACCTCTAATATGAGGGGTTCATGAAAACGACTCCACTGAATACGTCTGATTTATTTATCTGCGTAGTGTCTGCAAAAGATGTTCACCTCAAATTCATCACTGGCATCGAAAGGTCTCAAAAGTATAAGAAGCACTTCGTATCCAACTTAATCAAAAGGCATATTGGTTCCTAAGTTGTACTAGAAATAGTAAATTATATCACAAAAGAGCTGCAATTAGAATATCACCCTAATTCTCTACAGGACTTCTAGGAAAATATGAGTTTTTGGGATACAACTATAATTATGTAATGCTTACTTGTTATTACTGCATTTATTTCACTTTTCATTAGTTCCCAGTCCAAGGCGAATTCTCTCCTCCAATTAGTAATTGTAGGCCTGGAACAAAAATAAACATTTTACCGATCTGATAAACACAGTCATATACGTCATTCGGAATATTATCCCAACAATGAATGAACATCAAAGCGGGTAAGGAGGAACGAATTAAGTAATAATACGCTTAATTAAAATTACATAATGGAATGCAGTCTTTAATCCCTCAGCTACATTTCAATAACAGTAAAATATAGCCAGGCATTTTGCATTGCTGACCTTTCCAGCCCAGACGGAGGCTGATGGATCCGTGACAGTGAACATTCGACCTGTTGTTAGTAGGAGGATTGCTTTATGGTTCTCAAGAAGAACATATCTCTTTCAATGACAGATAATAAGCTGTTTCGATAGTCAGAAAAAGCAACCTCATTGAGAATAATAGGCCACCCTTCACCACGGATAAGGCATGAATATCGCTCATTCTCCTCACTGACGAGAGAAAGAGAGAGAGAGAGAGAGAGAGAGAGAGAGAGAGAGAGAGAGAGAGAGAGTCCGTCTTTAAGGTAAGGTTCTCGATGGAAGCCTCGTTCAAACACTCATACCGTCGTTTAGACAAATACTAAAGTACGCACGAACGGTTCCTGTCGTCCCTAGAACACCAGTTAATTTTGCCGAAAGTACTATATAAATCAAGCATGTCACCATAAGATACTTGGCTCGTGCCTGGTAAGACTGCTTCATGTAACAAATCGTGTCTCAGTGGGTAGTGTTAATATAGCCTAATGTTTTCAAGGTAACTTTAATTTTCGACAACCATTTTCGAAGTAAAGCATTGTATCCAGTGTCAATGGCATGTAGTATAGGTCTCCTAGTTTGCCCCGGCTAGGCTACATTTGCGGCGCAACCAAAGCCATACCATTTTGCGCCTCATGCTTGCACTATGTAGGTACTAGAACAGTCCAATTAGAAATTTTGTATTGTAAGATGCACGATAATTATGTGGGTAACAATACCAAGTTTTCTACGGCCATACTAGCAAATGCATGCACATTCCACAACCATGGACTCCAAACAAACACATTATTTTGCATAATGGGCATTCGAACCGACAAGACGGCTGCCTTACACGAGAACACCTACAAGACGAACCTAGTTTCCAATACTTCCAGAGTGGACTACCTTGCCGGCCATGGTGGGCGTACGCACCTCCACCCGCTTTCTGGCCTTCTGATCTTTGCAGACGATGCATACGTTTTTGGCTGCCTGCACAGCAAGGACACAATATCCGCTAGAGACAGGTTGGTGTGCGATGCGTTCTGCATGCGCGCTATCCGCTTAATTGGTATATATTCTTCTGATTTGGTTAGTGTGCTTTTGAAGCAGGAACTAAGTCGTTCCGAATATTGCAGTTTGCTTCTAAATAGTGCGCACTCGAAACTTTTATTTTAAATATGTCCATAGATATATACCAGTAGAATGAGTGTCTATCGAACTGGTATATCTAGAGCCAACTATTACTGTGTGCCTCCTGACACTCCTGCAGTAACCAGGCGATATGCACTTGGAAGTGTTATACTGAACAAAATCTTACAGCATCACTACTATTCTTGCAGAAAGACCTACCTGTGTATTTTGAATCTCTTACCGAGGAAAAAAACTTCTGGTTTTGTGTACGAAGGAAGTATACTTCCTGACAAACCCTTTCTTCGATTGTTGTGCAAAACTGTTTACGTAGGCTTCGACGTAAATATAGATAATGAAGGAAATTGTGTTGGTGGGGCAAACTGTTGCACATTTTTTGTTTAAATTGTTTTGGTACCGGATAGGGTTTCTTTCCGTTTCTTCGCATATTACAACTCAAATGGCGGACAGTTTTTGTCATTCTGTTTTTTCTATTGACTGGTGTTGTGCGAAAGTCGCCTAGGGGACATATTACTGGAGTTGGGAGTTCCTCGACTTTTTCAAGTCTTTCTACTTTCCGCGGCAGAAAATGATCGTATAAAGGAAACATTCGTCTGTGATTTGATGCAGTATAAGAATTGTGCCTGCGGCTCATTGGGAAATGGTATCTGCAAAGCTCATGCAGATATATTCATCTCGATTCATGATTACAGCTTTCTTACACATTCTGCTTACTTGGGCAGGAGTTGTTTCCATTGTTGGTACTATAAAGCATCTGAGCAGTCTAAATAGTGTACAACGTCTTGGAAAGCCTTTTGTTTGACATTAAACAGAGCTTGTGCGCTAGCAGTGTCGTTCAGATTTTGAGTGTCCAGTATTCCCATTGGTTGTTGTAGAAGGTACGTACAGACGCAACTTGCAGCAACAGATGTCGGCCTGCGCCATTTCCGACCAGGTAGGCAAAGGGAGTTTGAGGTCGTCTACCTCTACCACAAAGTTTTCTGGCACTTCTACTTCTCCAGAATGATTTCAAATCCCTTGGACTATACGCAGCACAATGCTAGTGCGATCCCACGCTCCTTCAATGTACAGTCTTCATAAATATTGCGGCGAATGACAAGTGCGTATACTATTCTTCCTTCCTCAGAAATTAGGCCTGCCAGCTTGCAGGTAGCATGTGCCATTTTATCGACTACAGCCATCTTGTATTATTCAACAAGTTCGTTGTCGTTCTTTCTCGCAACAAGGTCGGGAGGTACTAGCAGCTATCGGAGTGGCTCGGTGCCACGATAATGTGGTTAGGTGGTGCGCCAATTTCGGGCCATGTGCCTAGAGTTGGGTAGAAATTCGGATGGCGGTTACTAGTTCGGATGGAGCTTCCGCGAAAGCCAAATTTCGAAGTGTTCCACTATACAGCTTTTTCCACTCGATCGGAGTTCTTGCATTTTGATATAATGGGACTTTCCGCATATCTTCAACTTTCTGTATCCGTGTGTGGGCGTACCAGGGCTTGTATTCGTGTTGTTGAACTGTCTGCCAGCAACAGACAGAGGTCAAGCTCATTGGAGAGATCCCCCATTGCTTTTTGTGTAGGCTGTACAACAAACAAGCCTCTTAATCTGGAAGATCCATCGGTGTAGCTGTTCCTGCTTCAAGTTGGATGCCGGAGAGACTGGCGTATATGTATGTCATCAACGCCAGACAACAATGTCTGACGTAGATGCTTGTTTGGATAGTCGGCATAGTCTCTTAAATACCTTCCAAACCCCCGCGTACCTCGCCAGTCTCAAGGTTTGACACCACCTTGTTGAACAGCTTGTAGCCTACAGTAGACCTAAAATCTGTTGTGAACATATATATCAACATGGTGAACACCGATGTCTACGCTGACCAGTCCTTTTGGAGCATATCTTTAGTACTTTGCCAAGGTTCAGTTGGGAGAACGAGAGAAAATGAAAAATTTGAAACCGAGATGAATATAGAAATGAAAGAAAACCATTTGAGTAAAGAAAGATAAATTAGGAAAGCGTGCAAGGAAGGCGCAAACAAAATTTGAAAAGCAAGCAGAAAGGGAAAACATATGGTGGGAAAAGGAAGTAGGATGAAAAGAATTTTTATTAGAGAAACAATGGAAGTCTGAGGAAGAAAGAGAAAAGATAGAATTTGCGGACATAACATGTATGGTTTGCTAGAGGTTAAGAAAAGGTTAAAACATGATTCCAACTCTGGAAAACATAAAAGCCCCAAATTACCCCCGCTTTCGAAGAATACGGGGATAAAAGGGATAATTATATGTATGAATAAGAGCTGTATGCCACTGCAGATGAATGGAAGCAAAACAATTGATAACATCATCATAGTTCGCTACTTAAAGTAAAGTGTTAGATAGATATTCTCGTCTTTCCGCGAGACCGAGACGAGCACATTCCGTGATAATGAGAAAAGTACAATCAGAAGCAGTGAGACAAATGATAGAATTTGAGAACAGGACTTTCGAAAAGGAGCGCAAAGGGGGCAACTGGTTTTATAGCGGACTAACGTCGCTATACTTCATTTTCAATTGGAAATATCAGAATTTAGTGCATGCATAGACTAACTATTTAGATTTTATGTTTAGTCTAAATTGTGCATTAGATCAAAATTTGATTGTTTTAGTTACATAGTCAGAAATGATGGTACTTAGTAAGCGGTTATATATGTCCGGTGACCAGCATTCGCCACCCTGCTCGGCACACGGTGTTTAGACCAAGTAATAGGTCGATGATTACTGGTCAGTGACTATTTAGAACACGAAGACCTCCTGAAGGAGTTTTTATTCAGGAAACCAGACTCACCCGACGATCCAGACCCAATGACATAGATGTAGTTCTCTATAAAAGATGACAACCTTAGCGGATTCCCTGCATTAGGAAATTGGACTCGCTCGTGGGTGCTGGCGACTGCCTTCAACTTGGAAATGTCACTGATCCCTCCTGGGATCAGAGGATTTCTACCAGAGAAGATGGAGAGAACGCGGTTCCTTTCCTCCACATCCCACATCGCATCTTGTCGAAAGGCACAGAAATGACCTCAGACCATTGAGAGCGGAATATGCCAACTTTTTGTGGCATGCTCAAAGGCTGAAAGACAACTAGAATAACAGACAAACAAACGGAACAAGCATGTAGAGATCATTCATACCATAACACCGGTATCAAGGATGGGACAAAATTACAGAAACACTCTTTTAGTTAACAGGCGTGCACAACTCCTCAAAATAAACAAGGGAAACAAAACCGCCCAAAATGAAGAAAGAAGGACACATACAAATGTGAAACACGCAAGGACTGCGCAGAAAAGATCAAATGCAGCTCAGACATGTATACCTTTTGAAGGAAAATATGCCAAAATGTACTTAAAATAGCAAATAACGTGCAAGGAAACGAAATAGGCCAAATGATAGAAACAACAAATATCAGACTGGGACTATGCTTATTCTATTTCGATGCCTCCAATCATTAACTCGAGGACGGAATTCACCTTGGACTGGCTACCAGAGACAGGAAAATCGAAAGCAATTTAATAGCAGCAAAATATATTCCTGCTATTAAAATATGATCTCTAAGAATATTTTTCTTACATGATTTTTCTCTCTTGCCAGATAAATAAAGAGAGGGTTCATACTAAGATTTGCAAAGGAATCTACAATTTGATGCAACGGAGTTGGAAATGCGAAAACTGTGTTAACTGTAACGATAGTCCACCAACTGGTTTATTTTTGTCTTT
>JAECUM010044483.1:0-12484 GCA_016617855.1 Megalonaias nervosa | reverse complement strand
CTTAATGATGACTAACACTTTCATTTATAATTAATTACACACTTCCAATGTACAAAAATTTTTGACAGATCAATCTGTTGCACTGCAGACATTTTGGTGGGTTAAGAGAATGTAGGTGACTCCAACAGTTATTGTTCTTTTTTCCCCTAAGTATACAATACAGAGGGATATAGCTTTTGTTCTTTCCACCTGTCTGTCTGTATTTCTATACATGTAACCCCAAATTGATCAAGATATTTTATCTAAGCTAGGTAGATTTGTATGGTTCAGTGTTTTTTCCTGGGGTTTTCCAGGCTCTTCCTCCACCGGATAAACTAGCAACCCCATATAGCTTACCATGTGTTAAAAAGTGTCATTATACCCACAATAACAATATCAGCCAAACTAGGTACACACAGATGTCTTTTGATGTTTAGAAATTTTTAGCATAAGTTGTATATCAGTTTAGACTGCTCTGTCCATAATGTATTTTTATAAGTAGTATGAAAATGGAGCATAGAGAACTCTAATTTTTTGAGTGTGTGTGTGTGTGTGTGTGTGTGTGTGTGTGTGTGTGTGTGTGTGATTTGGATTTTTAACATAGCTTTAACGATTTTTCAGTCATATCGCTATGATGTTTGCAGTATGGCAGTTCATAGTGATGTCTAGCACTGGGGCATCATGTTGCAGACATGTTGCAGACATGTAGCATGATGTCCCACCTAGTCACATTATCCTGATATTAGGCTGACAAGTCCTAACACTAACCTCTTAATGCTGAGCACCAAGCGAGGCAGCTGTTAGTACCATTTTTAAAAGTCTTTGGTATGGCTTGGCCAGGGATCGAACCTGCGACCTCCCACAGCTGAGGTCCCAGAGTGGTCCCTAATGTTTTGAGCACAAATAGCATATTAACTGAAAGTGATGTACAATGATGTACTTTCATAAGTATCATAAGCAGTATAAATATTATAGGTGTTGGACCATTGAGAACTTTCAGCAGGAATCCTTAAATTAGATAGGAAATGGGGCATATCTCATCTCTTGAAGATTAATGTTTATTTTTGGCTGTTTCATCTGAGCACAGTCTAGTGCAGGATTCTTAGGTTTCATTAAAATAATAATAATAATAATAATAATAATAATAATAATAACAACAACAACAATAACAATAATACTAATAATAACAATAATAATAATAACAATGATGATAATAACAATTATTATAAAATTTATTATTATATTATTATTATTATTATTATTATTATTATTAGTGTTTCATTTACAGAAGGTAACTTAGTTCTAGACCTTATTTTCAGTTTAAGTTTTCTGGAGGCAAAATAATATACTTATAATATTTACATTATAGGTCAAACTATTCTATGTTTCAGTGCAGTGTGGGTGAAACAATACACCTCTGCTGCATATCGATATGATTCAAGATACATAGACTACAATATGATATAAACATTATCAAAACACTTATCAAATTGATTGTCTTTTCATCTTTAGATGGTCTCTCAGTATTAAGAGGTGCCATTTTATAGGTGTTGTTACAACTGTATGGTCTTTAATTATGTAACAGAGAAAGCAAAACCAACAAATGTAGTAAACTTTAACAAATAATTTTTCCCTAGAATGCAAAGTGAAAATTTACAGAGAACTTACAAAAATGTGATTTGTTTCCCACATAATCCTAAGTTATATCACAGGTCCAAAAGTATACAGTGTTCTGAATGAATTCCAGTTTTGAATACGCTGATGTGTCATTAGCCTTGAATGAGCTGATATGCCAACAGTCTTGACATAGCAGAATGATATAATGCAGCATGTCCTTGAATGAATTCACAGTAATCCCACAACAGTGATTTAGGCCAAAGTGGCTATAAGCACTTTGTAACTCCAATGAATACTTTCAATAAATGATTCATCACAAATGATATCTAAATGTACCTAAAAAATATTTTAGAGACCAAACTTAAAAGTAGGAATGAATAATTATTTACAATGAATTCACAGTAATCCCACAACAGTGATTTAGGCCAAAGTGGCTATGAGCACTTTGTAACTCCAATGAATACTTTCAATAAATGATTGATCACAAATGATATCTAAATGCACCTAAAAACAATTTTAGAGACCAAACTTAAAAGTAGGAATGAATAATTATTTACTTGGTCTTTTTATATGAAGATAGTCACCTGACTTATGACACAACAAAATGCCCAGGAATTAGTCCATTTCCAGTGGAAATTTACATCAAATTCATAAACCTGGTCAGGTGTGTTTACTTAAATTTTAGCAAAGAACCTGACAAAAGTCAGGTAGACCATTTTTTTCCCAAGGGAAAAACTAATGCCCTGAATTCAAATTGATCTAGTAAACATGTTGTTTATAAATGAGCATTATCTTAAAGTATAATCTGCAATCAAGGACAGTAGTTAGTTATGTAATATGTTGTTTGCAAATGACCCTTACAATCTACAATCATAGACAAGAGTTAAACTATTACCTCTCTCTCTCTCTCTCTCTCTCTCTCTCTATATATATATATATATATATATATATATATATATAACAATGTTGCCATATTGGTTGTTATTTCTAATATGCATAATGCAGAGAGACATAGACTTTTGATCTGTTCATATCCCATTATTATTCATTACAAGATCAAAAATAATCCTTGTAAACAGACTGCCTGTTAGATGTCAGTGACTTCTATTCAACCTCATAGGCCATTTCCATTTAATCAGGCACAGGATTCATCTTATTCATTATGCCCTTTGTTGTGCACTTCATGAATGCTTTTGAAAACATTTTATTAAGCATTATGGTGTTATCCTCAGAACAGTAGAAATAGATTAATTTCCTTTTGCAATTAAACCTTACTGTATCAAGGATATGTCTGATTATGGAAGCTGAGATAAGTAACAACCAACTCGGTGAAGTAAGTGCCTACGTGAATAAATATCATTGACTTGGGGATACACTATTTAATACTAATGATCCTGCTATTGAAAGTTAACCCATTCTGAAGAATGAAAGTGGCCAATAACAAGAGTGACAATTGCAAGGATGGGGTGGCAAGAGAAAGAACAGATGTGGTTAATATTTGCATATAAAGTAAGAAAGACAAAACTAATTTTGAAAACTATTAAATATTTTCATATCAAAATAACATGCACTTTATGAAACCATTGTGATAAAAACTGATATTATTTAAAATAATTGCAAAAATCATCATGTTGTTTTCTTAATGGGCATATCCAATTTCAGATCACCCAACAATAAAGTACAATGCCAGTGACCTCCTCATTGTAAATGAAAGTCAGTCTATATCAGTCCTGTGTGAAGCAGTAGGCCATCCAAATCCACAGTCTGTTCAATGGAAGAATCAACTGGATGGCAGCATTCTGAGATTTGATAACATCAACAGAATGGACAGTGGGACATACACATGTGAGGCTACAGCCATGCCTACCAAGTATGGAACACTAACAGGTCAAAAGCAGATGGGCACCATTGTGCAGTGTGAGTTAATTTCACCTTGTGATAGATGTGTTCATTTTATTATTATGCTAAGGCAACTCTTTGCAAAAGTACCCTGTACTAATTACCTTTTCCATCTGTCCATTTATTCACACCCCATGCAACCACCATAGTTTTGTAACCCTTACACTTAATTGGATGCCAGTTAGTAGGTGAATTACCTATTACAGGTAGCTGTGCCTTTTAAAGGCTTTGCCTTCTCAGGTCTGATTGTTATAGAATTGTTGCTCTTTTTGGATCAACATTAAATCTCCAGTGATGGCTTCCATTTGGATGTGCATTACACCCAAATTACAAAAGTAATTTACAGTGACCTGTATTTCATACATCATTGACTTTGGTTAAATTCTATGTTTTACTATTTGTTTTCAAGTAATGTTCATTCTAATACCATTAAACAAGATAACTGATTGTGTCATTATTAGTATAAAATCTGCATAACAGAATAAGGTGACTATAGCATACATTTTGTATTTTACTGACCTCAGGTAAGTTTTTAAATTTAGCAAATGATAACATAGGATGGTCATTTCAAAATGGGGTTGTCACTTGAAGACACCTTATGATCATTAATGATGATTGTGATGATCAAATCTCCCATTATGTCTTCTGTGTTGGTCATCATGAAAATCTTATTATTGCTGATTCTCCTGAAAGGATGATGACTGGATGTTTTGATGACTGAGCCATTAAAACTGATAAAAAGGTCAGTTTGGGATGCATATTTACAAAATATAAATTCTCTTGAACCTTATGCAGATTGTAGACATGGGTAAGCAACAAAGAAATAGTAATATACTGTTTGTTGAAAGGTGTTTTTGTTGTCGTTGTAGGGTTTAACACCATCTTTCAGCATAAGATAGGCTATGCATGGTGGTCAGTATTAATGGTGGAGGAAGAACCTGGAAAACCCCGAAAAGAACCACCAACCCATGAGAAGCTACTGGCAGGCTTTCTCACATACCCACATTGGCTGAATCCAAGACTTGAACCCACACAGACAGAGGTGAGATAGCAGCAATCCATAACAGGGAGTGCTTTAGACCACTTGGCCACTTGCGGCCTCATTGAGAGGTGTTAGATCAATGCTAGGTGAGGTCACCTGACATCAAACTGATGGTAGGAACATTACTATGAACTTGTTTGCCAATTGCAGTAATCAAAACACAGTAATTTTAAGGTGGGACATTTCTGGCCCTGTTGCAAATTCAGAACAGTGAAAGATTGCTTATTGAATATAGTATTAGTTTTCATTTAGTTCATTTCAATGAAAAAGATCTATATCTAGTGTGACCTGCAAAATCACAGGAATCTAGCAGCTCTGCTGAAAATGTATACGAATTTAATATTGGCTATAAAGTCACCGCGCCACTATAACCGGAAACTTTTACAGCTAAAGTCCCTTGAACTACAATTTTTCACCTAGGGCTAATATTATTAAATATTGTACAGTTCTTGTTTAAGAATGAGATATTTAATCTTATTCCAGAAATAGTAACCAATATTCTTCCATCGTTTATGAACAGTTAATGGTCTTTCAAAATAAAACTTTTGTCTTTGAAAGTCCTCGAAATATGCTTTAAGTTCCTGATGAAATACCCGGAATCTGTATCAGCCATGTTTGCAGATGACTTGCGCTTGGGATGACCATGAAGCTTATTAATTTTGGGTTAGAACGCTGGTAGGTTAAGGTCACTGTGATAGGAAGAAGAAAAGAGGTTTCCAAACAATAACATTGGTTCTAAATTACATACCTGGACCAGACTTGGTAGATGGTTTATATTCACAGTTAAACAGATGGCTATTAATTTGGGGTCAAAAAATTAAGAAAAATTGTTTCTGCACAATAACACTTGTTGTACATCACAGACCTGACCCACACAGGTCTGTACTTAGATAAGGCAGAAGCCTGTTGACTTCAGGATCAAAAGGTCAAAGTTCAATCACTCAGACTAAAAGAATTAAGAAAAATAGTTTCTGCAAAACAATTTTAGTTGTCTATATTGAGGACTATTAAGCATGGGGTGCATATATCATAATGTGCCATTCATCTTTCTATATATTTAACTCTATATATTTAACTCCTGATTACATGCTATCTTAATCATGAAAGTTTACAAAGGAATGCATGTTGAGTAGTAGTAAGTCTGTAATGTGGCGAATTTTGCAGAATTATTGAAACTTAATGTGAATAAATTGTGCATTGAAGTTAGATTAGTCAAGCCAAAAGGTCTTGAGAAAGTTCACTGATATTTCTCTTATTTCATCTCTGAAACATAAAAGGGTCTACGTTTAAGCTTCAGTAGAATTGACCGAGTCATCGTAACGGTATAGTGACACAACGTACATAGAGTTACAACCATATCAGTCGGAAGAGGACTTTATGTCAAATAATTGATCTTCAAAGGAAAGCTAATTGCAGCATATTTTAGGCTGGTGAAATCTGATGAAAGATGTGATTATTTGGGGAGAATTTTTGGAACAGTTACTTCTGATTGGTCAATAAAAATTTGGGAGACTTAGAATTTATAGGAGCAAAAACTTTAGTCAAATTTCTTTAGTCGAGAATCTTGCTTGGGAGAAGTCAGATTGACTCCATGGGAACAATAGAATTGTGTTTCCCTCATTAACAAAGAAAGGTCAGATGGCTGTCTAATGAAAGGAAGACAGGCTATAGTGCTAGGACACACGGTTTGTGTGGAAAGAAACAGCATTAAGGTACACAATTTTAATTTCCATGTAATTTGCTATTTTGTTGTTGGTTTATGCAAATGTGTTTGATATGCTTATGATTCATGCTATGTCTCGATTACTCAAGTTCATAGGAATCTGTTAATGCTAGAGTTGTATGCAATTTATTTCTTTAATTTTACAGTTAGTTCATTGATAGAATTGACGGATTGCACGTAATCAGATATTCAGTGTGCAGTATTTTCATAGGGATTTATGATGTAACCCAAAGAATGTTCAAATATGCAGTATTTCATAGAGATTTATGACTTAACCCTAATATGCAGATGTGTCATAATTTTTATGAACATAAATTGATTTCCTGTGTAGGATGATACTGTTATCGTGAGTTAATGACAATTGTATATTTATATATATGATTTCGCAATGCTTAAATGATCTTGCAGGTTACTGGTTACTGTAGCTAGATTTAGTGGATATTATGCCATAAGTAACTGAACATTTACCTTATTGAACAAGAATTGACTAGTCAAATGTAAATAAGACGTGTAGTAATGTATGCTGGTATATATGGCCGCATCTGCCTGTAGAGCGCACGTGGTAATTCCTAATCAATTGCTATGCGGCGATGGGCAATGAACTGCGAGTTAAGGTCTACTAAAATATAATGGTATCTTACAGAAATCTGTAAGGACAGTTATTTGTTAAGATCACATTATGTCAGAATTTATGCAGTGTGAATCGCTAATGTGAATATGAACAAAGAGAGTTTATATATAAGATCACATTATGTCAGAATCTATGCTGTGTGAATCGCTAATCTGAATATGAACAAAGAGAGTTTATATATATATATATGCAGATAAGTGGGTGAAAACATAACTAGCTCTTGTAGTACTCTTGTATTTAAGGGAACAGCTTTATACCCTGAGAGAAGAGAGAAAAGAAAGAAGGGAAAAAAGGAAAACCCGATGAGTCAGAGGAAATCCGCATCCAAGAGAGGTTGGAATAATCAGAGTCAGAAGGGGACCAAAGTGGAGATACAAGAGGAGACAGACGTCAGGTGATGCTGTCAAGTGTGGAATTGTACTCATTAATTCAGCACTCGTAATATGATGTAAATTGAACACTGCGACTAAATTCTATCAACGTAAATCTGTTGGATTGAAAAGTGAAATTTTGGTCATGTATTAATTGGAAGTGAAATTTTGGTTATATATTAATTGATTACATTTATTTTAGTAAATCTGTTGGATTGGAAAGTGAAATTTTGGTCATGTGCTAATTGATTAAATTTATTTTTATTTATTGAAAAAGGGGGCTCGTAGTTGTTTATTTCTTTCAATAGCCTTGCTCAGCTGTCTGTTAACATTCCATCCATCCATCCACACTGGGCAATAACACCGTGGGAGGTCATTCCCTAGTTAACAATTGCCAAATCAATTAAGAAGGCTTTAATGTTTTAAACTCCCCCGTTACAAAATCTCTATTTCAAAAGAGGTCTGTGTGACCTATATGTTAGGTTTGAGTAAGTTTCTATAGATTCTGTGTTTAAGGATAATGTATTGGGCATTATTCAAATTAGATGAAATTTGACAATTGTATGCATCTCTGGTATAGGTCACTAGTGTCATGAGTTAGGGCACAAACATTTTTTAAATATTTAATCCCCCATAAACAGTTGAAACCTAATCTAAGTATATGATTGTTATGAACAATAAAAATAAAATAGGTGTTGTTGTGTATCAGCACATGTATTGGTTTCATGGAACTATTGATAAAAGAGCAAACAATCAGAAAATATAAAAGAGCAACCATCATTTGATTTGTGAAATTGGTTTCATTTCTTCCAGCAGACTTATAAAAATATACTTCATTTTACGGAATTGCTGTCACATAAATACTACTTGCAGAACACAGGTTAGAATATTGGCTGTTGAGTCATCTCTGAATCTAGTTGAGCAGAGCACAATGAGTTGTATCATTGTTTCCCTAAGTTTTTGAAGGAACATTCCTGCAGCACTTAATATTTCATCTTAAATTAGTTAGAAAATGTATGTATACTATTTGATTGTTTGAGTGAAATGATTGTATGGAGAAATTATGCTTATGGTGTCCATTAAACATGACCACCACATCAAATATTGGGATTCTTGTGAGAATATGGTTTATATAGCAAATGTTGACCCTATGCTTGAAGGAATGTACACTTTTTACCTTTATCTTGCATTTTATATGCATATTTCATAATTATAAGATCTTTTCCAATTATCTGTGTGTAGACATTAATTTAAATAACTAATTAGTCACATAGCTTTGAGTTACATTTATTTTACTCATTTTTGGTATAACATATATTAGATCTTCAACTATCTTTTATTATGAACTTGCATTGGTACTATACTCACTTTCAGGAAGGCTACAAAAAATACTATTCTTGCAAAGTTAAAAAAAAATTATGTAAAACTTCAATTAAGCTTGAAAACTGGTGCATAGGAGATGACTGTTTGTGTCATTGATATAATGACTTATCCCGCTGAAGGGAAGCAGTGTTGTTCAGTGTATGGTGAGAAAATGGTATATCTTGTCATGAAAGCTTCAATGTTATCATTTCTCTGTGTGGATGAGGTCTTTGATTAAGAAGAGGCTGACACAAGAATGATTTTACATGTCACTGATACTACAGAAGACAGAGGGGACATGACTGTGTGGTCCCTTGATACTGACATTGCATTTATTTGTGTTCATTTCCATAGAGGATGAAGAACACATAGTTTGATGGTCCCCTGGATATGGTCATGGCACTTATTTGTGTTTATCTTCTAAAGATGACAGAGAATATATGATTGTATTGTTTTGTATATTTAATTTGCTTTGTTTGGTAGTGTTTTTTATTCATTATATGTTATGGGTTATATTAAATTTTATTTTATAGTTGACCTTGTCCAACTTTGAGCTCATTGTCTACCTGACCAGAATCATTGATTTTTTTAAATTCTGTAAAGAAATAATACATAGTTTATATATCTCAGTGAGTGTAGGTTAAATATTAGGATCATTATCATGGTATGAGTCAAGGACATTATGTTTACCATGTTCTTTATTATAATTTTAGAAACAGACCTTGTCTAGTTATAGCTTGGATTGTTCTGGAAATGAACATTTGTTCTACATACTGACTCTTCTTTTGTGTCTTATTTTTTAATACAATCTTGTTTATCTAGACATTATTCATTTGTGCCATAAGATCTTGAGGCAGAATTATTTGTTGTGTTCAGTGTTTGGTCTGGGCTGAAATTATTTAATTCAAATTATTTTTCTCAGGAAATACAAAGTGCTGATTAATAATTTTTGAAAGAGACATTAACTGGGATATATAGTAAATTCAAGCAAGGAAACCTTGGATTATATTACTGTGACTCAACAAAAGACTTGGCACATCATTACAATTCATTGTTACATTAGAGACTACCAGCCACTACAGGAATATCACTAAAGTTTATCCATAACTTTATTTATTATGACTTGTGTTAGTAATTATAATATTATATGGGATTAAATTCACAATGTCATATGTTTGTTTTACATTTTCACTTTATATTCTAGGGAAATAAATTATTATTTAATTTTTACAAAGCTTGTTGCTTCTCATTCTTTTCTATTACTTATTTTAAGACCATAGAGTCATAATGGAAATTGGGATGCTCCTCCAGGATACAGATGTCTCTAAAATGTTTCAGAAAACTTTTCTTTTGAAATTTAAATTCATTTGTTTCAGAATTTTCTAAGTTTCAGGTATTATTTTACATATTTGAGAAATCAATAGTGAAAGTTGGTCAAGACTTTGATAACCTCAGACAACTCATATTAGTGATGGGCTCATAAACTGCATCCATGGTGATTCTGAGTCCTACCTTGATAAGCCAAAGGTCAAAACTTTAAAAAAATGCAGCTCATACAGTTGATGATTATTCCTTAACCCACAAAGTTTCTTTTGTCAATAAGTCTTCCACTCAGCAGTCTTCTGGTAAAATGCTATTTCAGTCTAATATTCTCACCGCCAAATCTCAATCTGGCACAACTTTTAGGAATCAAGATTCTGATAAGACTGATAAGAAATCCTTATCTCTTTGTATGTGCTCCTATTGCAAAAAGAAAGGGTACGTTATTTCTGATTGCTACAAATTGAAAATAAACAACAGAATCAAGACAGACCTATTATAAATGCTCTTATTTCTAAGAGTGAAGGTCATGGTCATATATTGAAAGCAAACATTACTTGGGTCAAACAAACCCAAGTCTGATTTTATTATGGAGAACTATGAATCATTCATGTCAAAAGGTTCTGGATCACACGTGAGTGATTCTTCCAAGACAGTAGAGTCATAGCAATATGGACCCCTATTACTGACATGGTAATTATTTGTGTTCATTTTTCTCCATGCATATTCATTCCAGTTTCTGGTTTGAGTAAAAGTGAATCCATAGTAAATTTTGTTGCATTGGTGGAGATGGATAACCACTGACAAAAATCTGATCTCACAGAATTAACTCAAAAACTCTTACAAAATATAGTTTCATACCTCACTATGGTACTCTGGAAATACGGTTTGTACATTCTATTTGCAGATGCTCCTGATGTCAAAGTAACACTCACTGGGTCCAACCAACAGAATCAGACAGCTATACTGATTTGTGAGGCTCAGGGTATTCCTGCCCAGTATACTTTCTACACATGGATCCAAATGTGGGAATACATATTGATTAGGACTGGGTTACAGGGAACATCCAGCTCCAGTCAGAGCATGCTAACTCTAGACAGATTGTCCTTGGAAAGCACGGGAACCTACATTTGCTCTGCCAACAATGGAATCACTGGGATAAATGGGAATATTTACCAAACTGGGTCTGGAAATTTAACTGTTACAGGTATAAATGAGATTGCATACAAGCTGTGTAAAGCAAACTACGTGACAAACTTGTGCAATGATCATGCTACTTAAGAACTGAATAACTACAGTTATTCTCATGTGAACAATGATTATAATTATTCCAGTTTGCAGAATGGCTATGATTATTCAAATTTGAAAAATGACTATAATGATTCTGGTTTGTAGAATGACTATAATTGTCCTAGTTTTTAGAATGACCATAATTATTCTACTTTGCAGCAACCAAACAATACAAATGTTGCCAGGAATACAATAAATTAACAGTAGTTTTCAATTGTTGAACTTTCAATCCATTTGCAGCTAAATTGCAAATTTTACACAAACCTCTTTGTTTATGGTGCAAACTGAAAAGCCATATATTCACAAACTATGACCATGCAATCGGTATTTTCTTATTATGTATAAAATTATGCCAAGCAAATATTCTCTTGTAAAGGGTTATAGTATGGGGCTGAAGGTACAATTAAGTTTTAAAAAAATGATAATCTATTCATCAATTGGGTTTGTTTGGTGCCTTATGGCACATCAACACAATAAATGGTTATTTAGTGCCAAGGCAGTCTGAATAAAGTGTTTTGCCCAAGGACACACCGTGCAGGTCCAGTGGTAGAATTCAAACCTGAACCCATTCTATCCCGAGTCCAGTATGCTCACTATTGGGCCACCATGTCTCCCTCCATGCACTGGGACAAAACGGTGTGCCACTGACAGCATTTAAAATTAAAATATTTAAATGCTTGTTATAAAATGGAGTGTGTATGATGCTATGAAGTTGTCTTCTGGTCCATCCATACATTTATCTATTCATCTTTTCACTATTTTGTTACCATGCTTTCTGGATGGCTTGTACTTGGGGGTAGGAAAGAAGCCTGTCAATTTTGGTGCAAACCAGGTCATTAGTCAAGGTCACTGTGACCTAGGGAAGATAAATTTGTTTGCACAATGATGTTATCACATTAGTTTTTACCTCAGAGACTTAGCCCAAGCTTTGTGGATGTCTTGCACTTTGAGTAAGATAAAGGCCTGTTGATCTTGAGATCAAAAGATGAAACATCAAAACCTCAGCAGCTGAAAAACAAAGAATGGTTTATACATAAAAATTTAAGTTCTCCATATGTGTCTTCACCAATGTTTGTGGATGACTTATTGGGTAAGTAAGAATCCTATTGATTTTCAAGTCAAATAGACATAGGTCAAGATCACTTATTGAAAGCTGAAAAATGGTTTTTGTATAATAATTTGATTTCTAAATAAGGTATATATATATATATATATATATATATATATATATATATATATATATATATATA